>CM019068.1:145481866-145741829 GCA_009667805.1 Leptobrachium leishanense | reverse complement strand
ACTATGAAAATATTGGTAGCATGACACCCAGAATGCTCAAGATGGATAATTGTAACAACGTAATGGTCACAGAGAATATAGGGTAATGACTCCTTTATTGATAGTAGGATCACAAATTCATCTGGTGACAATGGATAAACAAAAACCTTTTATTGAAACACCATGAGTAGTGCCTGAGAGTAATGGGAAGAGAGGTTAGGGAGAACTGAATATGGGAGTGGATTGGAAACAGGAGAAACAAGGAATAGCAAGATGAGAATACTAGAGAGGCGAGAGGAGAAAGACAAAAGGGGATACTAACAGTACATAGGGGCAGACACTGTATAGCTAATAACACACTAAACAGATATTCAGGCATCGGTACCATTAAGGATCAGGCAATAGAATAGTCGGTATAATGCAGGGGTCTAGGCAAGGTGGCAGGCAGGGTGGTCAAAGTCCAATCAAGGGGTCTGGTAAATGGGGATCCAAGATGGGGGACACAGGGAGCAAAAGGGGTACCGGTATGAATGTCCAGATAAATCAACAGAGGGTTCTCAGTAAAGTCTTTGGTTGTTCAAGGAGCTTTCAGGAAAAGCTCAGATTGATCGCCAGGGACCTCAATTGGATGCATCCTAAGGAGGGCGTAGTTTCCTTAAATGCAGGCCTCAATTAACAGGATGCAGTTCAGGTGAGGCTGCAGGTCTTGAAGGTAATGCCGTCAGAAAAGTCCAGGAACCTGTATAGTTCATGCGTGCAAGGCTTAAAGGGGCTGCCAGAGCGTAGTGACCCTGACACCTACAGAGGCTCGTCAGGAGTGGTTAAGACGTGAATGAATGGTGTGCCCATTTAAGCCTGTTTACAAGGGGTTGGTCTTGATAATTAGCCAATAGAAATTACCAGAGTCTCGTGTAATAATGATGCTTATGGGTAATTGATTGACACCGAACTGGTCCAACCAAATTGTGGCGTGGTGATGTAGTCATCGGGTCAATTACTGAAGATGCATAGGAGTCACGTTAAAGTAAGCCCATAGACAGGGAGTGCTTCTCAAACTCCTCAACAGAGGAGGGAGTGAGGAGCGAAAAATGGCAAAAAATTGAAAAAACTCCATCACTCTCTGCATGACGGAAACCCAGACTCCAATGTATTATCAGCCACCGCAAATTGCGTAGGCTCAGCCAGGATGCTGGAAAAAAAAAAAGAATGTGCGGCGGACAGAGCCGACAGCGGGGGAACCCGAAGCAGGCAAGTTTGACTGCAGCCCTTAATGGCAGGTGAGGCTCTGGCGGGTGGGTATAAATGCCAACGGGTCGTACTAGTATGCCTGGCTCTCCAGCTGCTGCTGCCCATAGACGTCAGAGGGGCCTGCTAACCGGTCACCACTGCGTTCAGACCCGCCTGCCACCGGTCAGGCCAATTAAGTGGTTCAAATCTGTTTTGCTTTTATTTGTATTGTTGTGGGATTATACGGAACTCCTTCACTCTCCTTTATCCCTTGTAGCTCCATCATTTTTGCGTCCTGAGCCCTGTGAGGCCGCAGATCCACCTGGTGAATCCAGAGGGGAGATCCAGCCTGAGGGTCCTGGGAGTGAGCGGCCTTCTTGTAAGTAAATCCATATATTGCTGATTATAAGCTGTATCCGCTGTATAATGATGTGTGTGAATTCAGGAATTAAATGTCTCCCAGCCATGGCAATAAGGCTATGCTTAGTCTATAAGAAGCCCCTGTGTGACAATCACCCCCTGACCACAATGACTGGTATGGAGGATTCTGGCAGGGAATGGGTTATTTGTGCCCTTTTAGTAAGTAAATGGTTAAATGTTTCAGGGAAGAGCTGAATATGCCAGACAAGAGGTTAAATGTATGGAGTGCGATATAGAGCACTAGTGATCCTCAATCATTTGTGACAAACTGGAAACCATAGACGTGTACAGGGGGTGTGACTAGTGTGTCCAAGCACACCCTACTGGTGGGTGAAGAGGTCTTCTTTCATCTCCTACATTGACATTTTATATTTCCCTTCATCTGGTTCATGATGAACAACATAAAATCTGACTGTATCTCTGTATTACAGGCTTGATATTTCTAATGATAAATCTGCATTTTGTGCAAAATCTTAAATCTAAACATAAGGTTTCAATTAATAAATGTTCCATGGGTGCACACCCCAGCGTAACGGGCTGCGCACGCTAGTGTTGGAAATCCTGAACCTCTCACCCCACTGAAAAAGAGCCAAAATATACTTGAAAGGAGAAATTTTTTTCCGGTACCTGTTGGGGACATTTGCATCGGCACCTACAGGGAAGGTGATGTCTTTGTCACCTCCATTACTGCCCTTCTCCTTCATTGCTTCATCCCCCTCCACCTTTTTTCCTTCTTTCTGTGGCTGCCTGACACGACTGGAATTGAGGGGAAAGATACTGTCAGTATAATGACCAAACCTGCCCTACCCTCATGTTATTACACTATCAGGCTTATTCAGAGAAAGGTCAAAACCAGGAGAATGAATGGAGAAGTTAAAATTCTAGGTCAAAATAGCCAAACCAGAAAAATTCTCCCCTTTATATCACTTTCCAAATCGGCTAGTTGGTCTAGATTGTTCTCTTCTGCCAATTCTCCTGGTTTTCACCTCTCTCTGAATAACCCTGAACGTCTATACCACTTTAGTCGTCGGGTTTGCATTCGTCGGGTTTGCGGCAACCTTTCCCTGTAATTCGGGGACCCTGTGGTGCTTGCTGAATACACCACAGGGTCACCGAAATGCAATCGACAAAACAAACCGAATTGACGAGAACGAAAAGTCACCGAACGTGCGGTGACTTTTCTAATCTCTTTGAATTACCCTGTGTATTCTTTTTCAGGAGTACAGCAAGAGTCTGAAAATGTCTGCAGGAATAATTTATGAGGAATCGGTATCATATCTTGAAGAAATCCTAACGAGGCCTCTGTCAGTAAAGCAAGAGGATATAATCAAAGAGGAAACTCTGGATTTCCAAGAAAACCAAAAACAACCAGAGAATTCCGAGCGGTCACATGAGACTGGCCAAAAAAAATATCCTTATTCAGACAAGTTGGTTCATTCTGAATTGATAAATTCTGTCTTTTGTGGGTCAGAACTTCCCCAAACTCACACAGCTCATATTGGAAGAAAAACATTTCAATGCCCTGAAGGTGAGAAATGTTTATTCACAAATGCAAGTCTTGGTAAACACAGAGTTCACATAGGAGATAAGATGTTTGCATGTTCTGAATGTGGGAAATGTTTTAGAACAAAGGATGAGCTTACTGTACATGAGAGAATTCATACAGGAGAGAAGCCGTTTGCATGTTCTGAATGTGGGAAATGTTTTCAAAGAAAGGCAGAGCTTACTGTACATGAGAGAGTTCATACAGGAGAGAAGCCGTTTGCATGTTCTGAATGTGGGAAATGTTTTCAAAGAAAGGCAGAGCTTACTGTACATGAGAGAATTCATACAGGAGAGAAGCCGTTTGCATGTTCTGAATGTGAGAAATGTTTTCAAAGAAAGGCAGAGCTTACTGTACATGAGAGAATTCATACAGGAGAGAAGCCGTTTGCATGTTCTGAATGTGAGAAATGTTTTCAAAGAAAGGCAGAGCTTACTGTACATGAGAGAATTCATACAGGAGAGAAGCCATTTACATGTTCTGAATGCGGGAAATGTTTTAAAACAAAGCGTAATCTTGCTGAACATGAGAGAATTCATACAGGTGAGAAGCCGTTTGAATGTTCTGAATGTGGGAAATGTTTTAGAACAAAGGCTGAGTTTGTTAGACATGAGAGAGTTCATACAGGAGAAAAGCCATTAACATGTTCTGAATGTGGGAAATGTTTTAGAACAAACAGTGAACTTACTAAACATGAGAGAATTCATACAGGAGAGAAGCCGTTTGCATGTTCTGAATGTGGGAAATGTTTTAGAACAAAGAGTGAACTTACTAAACATGAGAGAATTCATACAGGAGAGAAGCAGTTTGCATGTTCTGAATGTGGGAAATGTTTTAGAACAAAGGATAAGCTCACTGTACATAAGAGAATTCATACAGGAGAGAAGCCGTTTGCATGTTCTGAATGTGGGAAATGTTTTCAAAGAAAGGCAGAGCTTTCTGTACATGAGAGAAGTCATACAGGAGAGAAGCCGTTTGCATGTTCTGAATGTGGTAAATGTTTTCAAAGAAAGGCAGAGTTTACTGTACATGAGAGAATTCATACAGGAGAGAAGCCATTTTCATGTTCTGAATGCGGGAAATGTTTTAAAACAAAGCGTAATCTTACTGAACATGAGAGAATTCATACAGGAGAGATGCCGTTTGCATGTTCTGAATGTGGGAAATGTTTTAGAACAAAGGGTGAATTTGTTAGACATGAGAGAGTTCATACAGGAGAAAAGCCATTAACATGTTCTGAATGTGGGAAATGTTTTCAAAGAAAGGCAGAGCTTACTGTACATGAGAGAATTCATACAGTAGAGAAGCCATTTGCATGTTCTGAATGTGTGAAATGTTTTAGATCAAAGAGTAATCTTACTGCACATGAGAGGATTCATACAGGAGAGAAGCCGTTTGCATGTTTTGAATGTGGGAAATGTTTTAGAACAAAGGATGAGCTTACTAAACATGAGAGAATTCATACGGGAGAGAAGCCATTTGCATGTTCTGAATGTGTGAAATGTTTTAGATCCAAGAGTAATCTTAATGCACATGAGAGGATTCATACAGGAGAGAAGCCGTTTGCATGTTCTGAATGTGGGAAATGTTTTAGATCAAAGAGTAATCTTACTGCACATGAGAGGATTCACACAGTAGTGTAGCTGTTCATTTTAAAACCGTTCTTGGGATAAACAAAGTGTTTCTGTACAATATAGCTTATATGATAGAAAAGCAGTTTGAATGGTCTGATTAGGGGAAGATATTTTAGAGCAATAGATGGTTACATTACATGAAATAGATGAGAGCATTCGTACAGGAGATAAATTGGTAGAGATATGTATATTTAAGCTCATCTCATAGTATCATTCAGCAGAGAAACCCTTTGCGTGTCATGAATGTGGGAAAGGCAGCTCCTAAGAGATGCAGAAGAATACAAACAGCTGATAAGCATCTCCATGTGAGTTCAGACATGTGCGGTATGTACTGAATGTGGGAGAAGCCTTTGCAGAACATCAGTGCGTTTTTAAACGTAAATGAGCTCGCCCCGACAAGAAACAACGTGCAAAATCATGTACCTCTAAATCAAATCTGTATCGACAGACAGACACGCTAACTCACCGGTGAGCAATGCCAGTTTCATGCCATGAATGGGGGTTAGGTTTCAGAACATAAAAATAAAGTAATATGGTATAGTGCTAAGGCAGAATAGGTGACTGAGAGCAATAATGATGTCCCCAATGGATATTATCTTAATCAGTATCCGGCACTGGACAAAAAAAGGGGGTAACCCTGAAACATGAATATAAACAATAGGATACTGTAATGCTCTGGCAATAGTAAAAAGTAACTTTTATTAGTAACCAAGTAAAAAAAAGAAAGCAAAAACAACACAACAAAGGGTTAAAAGGTTTCTGTGGCTTATGTCCGTGTTTGTGTACCACACTTTGGGTATATAGAAAGTGCCTTTATAGTACGTCTATCACAGAAACAAAAAAGGGCCTATTGGGGTCCTTCAATGGAGATGACACTTTATAGGGATTTCACCCAGATACTACAGATCCCAAATGAGGACTCAGTCATACATGGTTATTCATAGAGAATCGAAAAGGCACTGCATGTTCGGTGACTTTTCGTTCTCTTCAGTTCGTCTTGATTCAGCGATCCCATTTCGGCGACCCTGTGGTGTATTCAGCAAGCACCACAGGGCCGTCATAGTGCAAGGAAAAGCCGCCAAAAACCTGCCGAACACTCACGGCAAAACCCAAGCAAATGCACACCGAAACCCGCCAAAACATCTGGATTAACCCCGCCGGAGAAACCCGAGCAGGAGCCGATCAGAGCGCAGAGCAGCCGCCGGAAAAACCCGAGACCGTAGACGAACGGAGTTTGCAAAAAAATCCCGAAAAATGCTTAAAAGATCCTAAAAAATCTGTAAATAAAGAGACATTTTACTGCAGAATATTATAATAAACGGTTTATTAGATATTGAATTAAATCGGGAATATTTTTAACATTGAAGCCTATGGGATTCGCCTGAATAAACTTGTCGAATGAAGCAACTGAATGGCAGGGCATTTCGGCAACTTTTCACTGCTGGTTTTTGTTCTCTGAATAGACGAAGCATTGCTTTTCTTTGATTTCACTGCCCTCGAACGGCACTGTATGTGCAGGCAATTTCGCCAACATTTGGCGTATTGCCTGCTCTCTGAATAGCCGAATGGCCAAGAATGGTAACAGAACGCTGATTTACCTTTCAGCAGCCATTCGGATCTCTTTGAATAAACCCTATAGCATAGTGATGAGGAAGCGGCCCTTGTGGGAAACGCGCCACCAGATTATAAAAATGAACAAGAATAAATATAATGTTCCTGTCATAAGAATAAAATAAAATAACGCTTTCCTTTATCACTTGAAGAGAGCACTTTCACCCCCACTATTAGAGAATATCATCACATTGAAACTTTTGTCAATGTGGTGACTGATGTCATTGAAGCGATCCATCCGTCTGACTCCCCCCCCCCCCCCCCCCACACACACCACACCTCATCAGAACAACACACTGTCATCATCTGATAGCACAAGCTTGTCAGAGATTAGCTCTAAAAATATATAATTCATCAATAAAATCTCATCATAAACCCTCAGATAATAGAGAGTAGCGCATAGACCACACACAATTTTAGAAGATCGCACCACATACACCAATGACTATCCAGAAATCCCTTGACTATATTCTTCTGATGATTTGCTCCAGAGAGGCCGAGACTTGGGTGTGATCAGTGAAAAAGCAAGGAAAGCGCTATTACTAACAGCACTAGTAGCGGCGACTTTTTACTGTCTGCCCAAGATCCACAAAAACAACACAAACCCTCCCGTTAGAGCATTACAATATCCTATTGTTTATATTTAGTTTCAGAACATGATATAAACTTAACCCCTTCCATCCTGAATAGTTTCTACCGACTGAAAAATAAATTTATACAGGCGGATAATGTCGTTGCCATTTTTTAAGTTCACAATTCTGGACGATACAACTGAGAGAGAAAACGCATTGTGACGTGTGTCACTTTGGACTTGGGGTACATGGGCCCGGAAATGTACAGTATTTGGGAGGTGCAGGCCTCATGTTCTATATTATTTCCCTGCCCACTCTTATGTTGAAATCAGCCTGTGCCTGTAGCGGGTGTGGGGTGGTTGTGTAATCTGTTGTGTATGAATAAAGTTCTTGTCTAACATTATGGTCCATGTGTATCTGTTTATCTGCTGTATATTTGAATAGTTTTGTTAATCTGCTTTGTCAGGCAAACACTTCCCCATTATCTGCTGTTTTAGACTGTAATCTTGTTTGCCATCTTGTCTTGCCTAGGCATGTGGAGCAAATGTTTATCTGTCCTAGTCTAATTATGTCCCAAATGCCGTGAAGGAGAAGGAGCAGTAACATCAGAATGAAACCCTAAAACAAAAAGAGGGGGCTCTTTCCCAAAGTAGAAAGCAAAATTGTGATACAATATTATAATGACCTTGCAGTTCTCAGATTTGTCCTCTCCAACGGACGTGCATGAAAATACTATAAAAGATAATGGAGATCTACAAGGAACATAAACAATGAAGGATCATAGCGTTATACTGTTGAAACAGTGATGCAACATTTTTGCCCCTGCTAGAATCACACTCACAGGGTTTCAGATTATTTTGCACATATAACGTTACCCCTCCTATAAGTACTCTCATGAGGCCCAGGATATCGCCATGCGTCGGTTCCATCACCAGACTTCACGTGTTGCCGCTGCCACAGCTTCGGAAATCGAGTGTCCGCTCACGGAAAGATTCAGATCGGAATCGGGGTAAATAAAAAACGGGGTTTTTATTCCAGAACATAAATCTGACACGTTTCGTTAGCTCTAGGCCAACTTCATCAGGGATAAAATACATACATAGCCCTCCTCCCTTTTATAGTCCCCATCTTTAGAGGCAATCCAATCCGGTCGCTATTTCCTGTCTCCGGCACGGATACTTCCGGTCTCATGGTGACTCACGATGACCCGTTTCCTGTTCTCCGCCATCTTGGTGCAGGCATAAATTTACAGCACTTCCTGTGACCATCCTGTTATCTCGGTCTTTATCCCATGTGCTCCGGCCAGCTCGTACAATCAAAGCAAATGTGTAGTCCCATATGTGGCTTGCGATGGCATCGGGAGGATATGCTCACATCATAGTTTAACATAAATGGGAAGAGAAGGGCTTAATCACAAAAATGCAGCTATACAAATATATTGCAAATTCACACACTATACATTAAAAAGAACTAAAAAAGCCGTGAAGGAACGAACAAACCATCATATACAATTAATAACCTCTATTTCCAAATTGAGACCTCCTTCTGACCAGGTACCCATTTCATAGATCCATCTACTTTCTTTTTGGACTAGAACTTTTATGAAATCCCCCCTCTCCAGTTAGGTTTCACTAACTCTATGCCACACCATTTAAAATTGGAGAACGTAAATTGTGGACATTTGTTGCAATGATCTGCAACACTGTGTTCTTTCTTATTTTGGATACTACTAAAGTGTTCCAATATTCTTATCTTTAATTCCCTAGTAGTTCTTCCTACATATTGTTGTCCACATCCGCATTCAAGAAGGTAAATCACCCCCTTGCTTCTTCAGTTTATAAATTGCTTAATCTCTAAAACCTTTCCTGAAATAGTGCTGGTGAAGTTGGTACATTTTCTACTTATATGAGTGCATGCTTTGCACCTACCGCACTTAAAAAAACCTGATTCTATTTTTACAAACATTTTTTCATTAGGATCTTTCTTTTTTTCGGACAACAGTGTGGGAGCCAAAATATTTTTTTAAATCGGACGCTTTTTTAAAAATGATTCTTGGTCTAAGAGTTTATCTGCTTGAAGGATATGCCAGTGTCTATTTAAAACATTTTTGATCTTATTCGCATGAGGATTTATACATCCGAAACCCTCACAACATTTTCTACGGGAGGTTTTGTATAAGTAATTAACCCGTTTGATAGTACAGACAAGGAGCATCCAATAGAAACTTCAAGAAGAAAAGCCAGAAGTCAATAACCAGAACGTGTACCTTATACAGTAGCCAGGGATCCAGAACCGGGAGAGAAGTCAGCCAGGCAAAAGGGTCAAAACCAGGTAATCAGCATATACACATAACATAAACAGAACCAAAACACAGCAAGGGAGAAACACTATACTAAATATACAAGAAAAACTAGACAAGAACTAGAACGCACAAGAACTAGACATGAACATGAACAGACTAAAGAAACAGCAGACAGACCGTGGAAATCAAAGAAATAACTTGAACAAGTAAATACAGATTAGGACCAGAAGAACAGCAGGGAGCTCAGAACGCCACTGTAACGTTGGGAGCTTCCAGCCCTACCTGTGTGCTTGAGGGCAGCATGTCTGATGCTGCTCGCTGACCAATGCCCGGTTTAAATGGAGACAGGCAGGGAGGTGGTTGCATGAGGCGTGGCTTGAGTGGGGGGCGTGGCCTGGTGAAGGTCTTTAAAAACCCTCAGTGTATTCTCAGCAGTTGCCAGATCGTGGTTATCCATACCTGAGCTCCTTGTACCTGACTGCTATATTGAATTAACCCGTTATTGACCTCTGCTTGTTTCTGACTATTCTGCCTTCTGTTGCCCTAGACCATTTTCTTGTACTACGCCACTGCTCTGATATCGACCCGGCTATTCCATTTGACCATTCTGAACTCTGTATTCCTGAGTCTGGCTCGGCTGACTACTCCCCGTGTTGCTAACCCTTTCTGTCTAGCTAGTTTACCTGGCCAATTCTAAGGACCAGACAGTTAGAGATCTTTCACGGCTACTCTGTTGGTAGCTTCGGGGCTCTGTGGAGTGTGGGGCATTAAGTACTGCGTGGTGGGATCTGGGAACCGTGACAGCTGCAGACTGCATACAGGCAAACTGGAATAAATGATAGAGCAATGGGATATGGGCCCATTGCTTTAAATAGGGAAGGGATCAGCACACCTCACAGGCAGGTAAGCTGATCAGACTAGAAGCCATTAACCCCTGGTCTGCTATCCAGGGAATAGCAGCATACAGAAACACAAGGAAAAAACAGGAATGATGAATACAGAGTGCAGGGGGACAGGGCTGGAGCGACGAAAAGTGACACCTTGCCTAAATTCCTCCAGTACTTTCATAGACTTTCCTCAGAACCCTCTGCTGTATATTCTGGCCTTCACAACCTCCTATCACCGGTACCCTCCTGTGCCCCCTTACCTTCTTGATATCCCATTGTTACATCCTCAGCCCCCACTGTGCCCCCTGGGGGGTCTGGGCAAGAAGGGGGACCGCTGGCAGATCGGCATCTGAGGGGGCGGGGTCAGGTATAGTTACCAGGAGCCGCAGGCTTTAAAACAAGGCTCAAGGAGTTGCCTCATCGCCCTGTTGTGGAGTTTACTTCACGCACCGCTACTTCCTGAATCTATTTGTATTTACTGTTGACGACCCTGCTTTGTATGAGATTCCTGCTCCTGTTATTTGACCCGGCTTGACTTTGACCACTCTCTCTCTATCGTGTATATTACGCTGTTTGCGTGTTTTAGTGATTTAACCCCATGCTGGTTGCTGGATTGATCGCTCGCTGTTTGGGTCCTGTCCCATCACGTTTAGGGGTATCGTTTGTAACCCTCCGGGGTCCCTTTACCCAGGCTACTACTCATGTTAATGTTTTTGCAAAGACCACGATAACAAACAATTGTTTATTCCTGTTTAATGTTATTTCTAATCGCATCTCTGTACATATTGGCAATAACAATCCTGTATGCAAGCCAGTACCTTCCGAGAGTCACCAGGTATCTACTAATCTCAAGTATTTACCAGAACGATTGGGTTCTGCATCTCTGACTGCCCTGCACCTTGAATACTTCACGGACTGTCGTTCCACGTATGGTGTTTCTGAGCGTGTCCTAGGCTTTCTGTCGGTCTCAAAACCCTTGGAGCAATTCAGCTAGTCCTTTGAGTCCCCTGGTTCTTGAATTACAACCTTGTATTTTATGCAATTTCTGTGTTAATCAAGAAAGTATTGTTGCCCTTAAGGATCTCAACTCCGCTACTCTTGGGGAAGCGATATAGCTACCGTTACACCCATGTACCAGACCCCTTGCTCAGATATTGACTATTGTTGCCAGTTTCATGCCTAGACCCCTGCTTTGTCTCCTCCTTCCTCCCCCTTGATATGCAGGGAGCATCCTCGTGTTTCACTCCCGTGCGAATAGGACGTTCCCTGCTCAAGCCACGTTCCTGCCGATACCACTCCATCCAGGGTCCCATGCAGATCTGACTTGAAGTCACATCTGCCTGTTTATACCCCTCCCAATGCATTGACATCATCGCGACAGCTGCAATGATGTCAGTTGCAGGCGGAAGAGTGAAAAATTTGAATTTTTAGCAAACAAAAAGAAATTCCCTATTATAATTACCATTTATGAAATTTCAATAAACCTTTTCCAAGTTTCCTCTCATATATCAAAATTTAAATCAGATGCTGCGCTACGCCATGGTGAGAGACACCAAAATCAGCCACAAAGCAATGCAGCGTCAGTCATGTCTAAATATAATTTCCTAGTTATTAGATTTCAAAGAACTTATAGACAATCAGCATACAGATACATTTCTACGTCAAAGCTTAACCACATGGTTTAACAAATACTTATTACCTTATATGGTTTACAAGAAATCTTTTTCCTATCTGCCCGCTTCTGCGCACCTTTTCCTGCACTAAACATAACAGGAAGTCGTCACATCCTCTTATCCTACAGAAGGAACAACTGTCTATGCAGAATTAAAAGAAACATAATGAAGGGGGGAATTTCACAGCCCATTTTATATTTTATACAGGAAATTAAAATCTAACAATTCTTTCCTTTGATCACATATCACTTGTGATCATCTAAAAGATAAACCAAACCTAGGCAATTAAAATAATTATACCTGGGCTACAGTGTCCTCACCTAATACCTTTACGATATACGAAAGGGGTTCCCCAAGGAGGCCCTTTATGAGCGTAAAATACACTTATCTATCTAGATTCACTCTTACAGCGAACCACACTTGGAGCGTAGGCAAAAATACCTAATCTAAACATTAAATAACTAATAAGTAATTGAATTTAAGCAAGCATGGGATAGGCATAAGGCTATCCTAAACAAAAGATAAATCCAGGTAAAGTATCCATGTAATTGGGCAGACTAGATGGGCCGAAAGGTTCTTATCTGCCGACATTTTTCTATGTTTCTATTTATTCCCATTTCCCAAAATATAATTCACCAAACAAGAAAAATATAATAACTTGAATGTAAGTTCATTTATCTCATAAATCAACATGAGTCAGATCTATATCTGTGTGTTTTCCTATGTTCAGCTTCACTCCACCAAACGCATACACACCTGCATTCACACACACTCAAGAAATACATTCTCATTTTCACAAATCCAATCCTTTCTCACACTTATCTAGGGGATTAAATAAAAAAAATAATATTCCGTAATCTAATACTGTAGTCCAAAGTGCGAGATCAAGGTTTGGTTTTTTTCAACATCCCAGCTTGAGACGCATAATCATTGCATAAATTGCAATCTTTGAGCTTGGATTCCAATATTGTTGACTGGATTAGGCAGTGGCTGAGTGACAGACAACAGAGGGTTGTGGTAAATGGAGTTTATTCGGCGCAAGGTCTTGTTACCAGTGGGGTACCTCAGGGGTCTGTACTTGGACCCATTCTCTTTAATATTTTTATTAGTGATATTGCAGAAGGTATTAATGGAAAAGTATGTCTTTTTGCTGATGACACAAAGATTTGCAACAGGGTTGACGTTCCTGGAGGGATCAGCCAAATGACAAATGATTTAGGTAAACTAAAAAAATGGTCGGAGTTGTGGCAATTGAGTTTTAATGTGGATAAGTGCAAGATAATGCACCTGGGACGTAAAAACCCAAGGGCTGAATATAGAATATTTGATACAGTCCTAACCTCAACATCTGAGGAAAGGGATTTAGGGGTTATTATTTCAGAGGATCTAAGGGTAAGTAGTCAATGTAATAGAGCAGCAGGAAATGCTAGCAGAATGCTTGGTTGTGTAGGGAGAGGTATTAGCAGTAGGAAAAGGGAAGTGCTCATGCCACTGTACAGAGCACTGGTGAGACCTCACTTGGAGTACTGTGTGCAGTACTGGAGACCGTATCTCCAGAAGGATATAGACATCTTAGAGAGAGTTCAGAGAAAGGCTACTAAAATGGTGTACGGCTTGAAGGAGAAAAGTTACCAGGAAAGGCTTAATGATCTTAACATGTACAGCTTGGAAAAAAGACGAGACAGAGGAGATATGATAGAAACCTTTAAATACATAAAGGGAATCCACAAGGTAGAGGAAGGGAGTATATTTAATAGGAAACAAAATAGCAAAACAAGAGGACATAGTCTTAGATTAGAGGGGCAAAGGTTTAAAAGTAACATCAGGAAGCATTATTTTACTGAGAGGGTGGTGGATACATGGAACAGTCTTCCAGTAGAAGTGGTAGAGGCCAAAACAGTAATTGAATTTAAGCAAGCATGGGATAGGCATAAGGCTATTCTAAACAAAAGATAAATCCAGGTAAAGTATCCATGTAATTGGGCAGACTAGATGGGCCGAAAGGTTCTTATCTGCTGACATTTTTCTATGTTTCTATGAATGTCATCAGAGCTCCCACCATAGGGACTCCTGAACAAGCTGTCTCTTTGCGCTGGTTGCTTATTACCTTTGACCTTGACACAAAATGTCCATGATTCGTTCCATATGCAGTCATTGTGACTGTCAGATTTGTTGATGTTGTGATACCGTTTTAGCAACAATAAAGAAAATAAAAAAAGAAAAGAAAATATGGTATACCCCGCTAATCATATACATCCATTCATTCATTGTCACTCTCAAGTGCACAAAAACAATAAAAATGTTAATTTACACAAGAAGAGACACAGATAATAAATTTTAAAATTTCCTCGCAAAGCCTATGGGCCTCACGTAATAAAAAAAGAAAGATCATTCTACATCTGACTCAATGCATTTAGAGAAAAATATATATACACAACTTTGGCTCAAAATGGAAGTTCATATTCCACCCATTTAAATATCAAAAAATATTTAATTACTATCGTATTCAGTCTTGTTCAGTGTTTTGAAACAAACTTGGTGTTTATAAAACACACCAATCCTCAAATATAATCCAAGAAATAAAAACAATTTTAATTTTACCGAATTAAAACTTTCCGTTTACCACTATATATGTCATGAAACGTATTTATGCAAATGCATTAAATTATATGTTCCTAAATACATTAATTAACTCTAATTTTAATTGGATGTGATCTTCAATAATCCTAAATGTGTCAGGGAATTTGAACAATATTGATTGTAACTGAACAACAAAAATAATAAAATATAAAATAATAAAAGACACAAAATAATTATCACTTAGACAACACAAAGATGATCCATCAGCATATAAAAATACATTCTTCTTCTTTCTTTGTCTTCTGTTTTATTGGTTGAAAATAACTGTTTTGTAAAACTGACATATCTTAAGTTTTATTTCCAAATCAATGATCTTCTTTAATCGCATGATTTATTGATGAGTTGTTGATAAATTAGAATGTTTTATTGCCTGTTGTCTGATAATTCCTTATTATCCGGTTGATGTAACATTGTAATGTGAAATGATAATGTGTTTGAGTAAATTTCCTTCAATTCCAACAGCTTTATCAATATTGGTATTCAATAATCTTCCATCTAGTTTGATCAAAGTTGGCATGCATGGGTAGTTTTCACCTAAAATAAAAAACTTGGGAAAAAAAATGTATTATTAACCTGTCAAAAACTTTAAAATTTATATGGTTAAAATACTTTATAATGGAGAAAAAAATGCAACACATTTTTGGACACCATGAAAAAGGAGTGGACATGAGAGAGAAAATGGATGGGCTAGGAGAAGAATGTGAAAACTGTTTTTTTTTATTTTTGCAACGGTCACCAATTTTCTCAAAATGCTCTTCAATTCAAATAAAAAAACACATAACAAAAATATCATAAGCTGGGAAAGAAAGTATAGAAGGGCATGTTTAAAACTTGATGTGTTAACTAGCACAAAGTTCTCAGATGAAACTCAGAGAAAAAGATTCTTAAAAACATCTAAAACAACAATCATTATTAAGGATATTGGTTAAAAACAAACATTCAAACGTGAGGTGTTTGTGCAGCTATTTTACAGCCTGTTTTATTCCCTCCAAGAAAATTCAATGGGGGCACAGTCATACATTGTTGCACTTCACACCAAAAGACAAAAACATCAGACAGCAAAAAATAAAACTAGACATATGGCTACCAATGCAGAAAAAGAAAACAAACAATACTCAAGATACTAAACTACTACCTTCCATCTCCCTTAGTCAACTAAAAAAACAAACAAAAAAACAAACAAAAAAAACACCTTCTCTTACCTGAAATCTACCTAATTTCCTTTGTACAGTGCTACAAAATCTGTAGGCGCTTTCCATTAAACTTTCACTCAAATCCTTCAGCTATATATCACTCCATCCTCTTAGATTCCAAACAATTAAACATGACCTCTTTGCTTACTGTATTATGATGAACCTACATATATATTCCATTATACAAGTTACAAAACCTGTAAATGACCTCAGTCAGCCATTTTGGCAAAACATATAACCTATATTAAGGTATGGTCAATCCCTTTGTGCTGGGCTCAAACAAAGACCAGAGGAAAATAACCGACCACGCCTCTTTTTGGGAAAATTTATAATTTATATTAAGGCAGATTGACGACGCCCATCACCTTGATACACTAGTTTTTTTTATATATATCATACATCAACTGATATCATCCATTTACAGTAAATCCAGCTCCCATAATTACGTTTGTATTCCACATCTGTCTCCATAATATCTTGGAATCCTCCCAGCCATCCAATACGCTATATACCAAATAAAATACACATTTGAATCACACGAAAATACCCAGCACAAACAGCTACAAAGAACTATTACTTAAAAATAAAGATAGAAAACTTTTCCTACAAAATTTTATGAGAAGAGAAAAAAAAATTAGCAAGCACGATTGAAAGGTGCTATTGTCTCCATTTCCTGTCTGGTTTTTTTAATTTTATTTTTTACTCAAGGCAAAGCAGTAAAAGGACATACGAAGCAACCTGTGGTACAAAAGGCAGTCCCTATACATAAATTGCATATAAAAAAAAGACAATATCAGAACTAGGAAATACAAAACCTCAAAAATAAACACATACATTAATAATTAGTAAAGACACACATTTAAATAAAAAGACGTAATCAATGGCAAGAAACAAACAAGAAAAAAATAATTTTAAAAAAATGGCAAGAATGCAAAAGAAAAATTGCTCTCAATGGAAGCAACACTATTTTGTCTTCTATCTTGCTATATGAGAAGAAACCTGACCTAATCAATTAAAATAAAATGCTCACGAGGGGGGCGTGGTCGGCTCTGCATGGGAGCAGACGCATCTCTGTGGAGCTCTGTGTGATTATCTTATTATGGGGCCTTTAATGTGACTTTTTTGTGAATTTACCCACTATTGGAGATCCTGTGCGGCTGGCCATTACAGGGTTTGCTTTGGGGCCCGTTTTAGCCCCCTCTCCAAAGCACAGCCGAGTTTCTTTCTGAGGAGACCCTTCAGCAGCACCAAACGGCCGTCGGCCATTTTGAGGCCTATTTTTTTGTTTCCCGGACACCTCGCTCCTTGTCCCTCCTGAGCCCTCTGGAGGAGATGGTGCATCCCGCGCCCACTAGCAGAATGGAGGCTATGTTCACGGCCCTTGAGACCTGTTTCGAACAGTCGCCGGGAGAGGAGGAGAGTCTGATCGTCCCTACCTCATGGCGGTGGCTGATGGTGATGCTGGGAGTTGGTCAAGCAACTGAGGACCTACCGGAGGAGGTAATGGAGGACACATGGCCTCGCGGCCGTTTGGTTTGTGACGCGGAACCGCGGAGCAGTGGGCCGGGAGACCTCTGTGTATTCGAATGGGAGCGAGGCTGAGATGCTCACACGCGACGCCGAAGCAACTCTGACGGATGCGGAGACGACTTCCGAGGAGCCTTCACCGGGGGATGCGCTGGTTTCGCAGGCCGGGACTGTTGGGCCTTGTGCTGAGGAGTGGCAGCGTCGGCCATGGTCTAGCAGTGCGGCTGGGGCAGCCGCAGCGGGAGCCTGGGGACTGGTCATCCATCTTGTCCGCCTCGTGGGCCTGCGTGCTGTGCAGATCTCGCTCCCCATCCCCGATTGTACCTGGGCTGACCGGCCTGGCCTCCATACCGATGCTCTACCTGTGTTGCGGAGGAGACCATTCAGAGACTCTGGCTTTTTACTCCAGATGTAGTTTTGCCTCCTTGATAAACGATCCTTCTTTTCTGCTAATCCTTTGTGAGGACTTACTACCTTTTTATTATTATTTTCCTACTCTTTTTGTGTTATAGCAGTTACTTTTCACTTTATCCTGCGTAACGTTTATCTATTATTATTGCTCCCTAATTTTTTGACCGTTTGCTGCTTATTTGTGAAGACCCCCTCCCTTATGTTTTCTGTGTTATTATGCCTGTGATACTTGGTCCTACGAGGCCAACCCTGCTGGTCAGTCTGTGACCCTTTGAATACAAAATAAAATCTTAAATACAAAAAAATATATAAAATGCTCACAATTACAAGCAGATATGGACTACCAGAAACACCAGAATTGAAGTACAAGATAGACACAGAACGGAGACAATACAACTAGAAACATCTCTTTTCTTTTTTTATGAGTTCAATTTCCAGCATTATAAAATACAATATACTCAGCACAGCGGGCGAGTTCAAACAACACACGTGAGGTCCTCAAACAATTTTTCCTTTACTACAATACATAAAATGACAAAAACAAACAAGACAAAGAGTGTCCAACCTTGCACAAAAAAAGTCAACAAGCTCTGAACCATAGCTTTAACTTCAAGGAAAATAAACAAAAACCAAGCCTGGAGGCAAGTTCGCAAAGTCTGAACAAGCAAATGTAAGGGTACATTTGAATGGCAAATCTCAAATCGGACACCAACTGAAAAATTTGAATTTTAAGCAAACAAAAAATTCCCTATTATAATTACCATTTATGAACTTTCAATAAACCTTTTCCAAGTTTCCTCTCATATATCAAAATTGAAATCAGATGCTGCGCTACGCCATGGCGAGAGACACCAAAATCAGCCACAAAGCAATGCAGCGTCAGTCATGTCTAAATATAATTTCCTAGACAGACTATTTTATTAGATTTCAAAGAACTTCTAACCAGATACATTTCTATGTCAAAGTTTAACCACACGGTTTAACAAACACTTATTACCTTATATGGTTTACAAGAAATCTTTTTCCTATCTCCCCGCTTCTGCGCACATTTTCCTGCACTAAACATAACAGGAAGTTGTCACATCCTCTTATCCTACAGAAGGAACAACTGTCTATGCAGAATTAAAAGAAACATAATGAAGGGGGGGAATTTCACAGCCAATTTTATATTTTATACAGGAAATTTAAATCTAACAGAGTGTCTGAAAGGGGGGTCCGATCAGGAGGAGATTAAGTTAAAAGAGAGGCACCGCTGGAATGGGCAGAGAATGGCGGCGCAGTCCCAGGATGAGCAGCAGTGAAGGCGACCACATTCGATCAGTTGAGTCCCGACACCCCGCTCTGCCCTTACGAGGTCTTCCACTTCGTGGCTGAATTTGGAATGTCTAGCAGGGATGAAATTTCTTGAATGGACTTATTGCAAAGTTGTAACATATGTGAGAGTCCCCTTAGCTAACCAGCCAGAATGGTGACCCACATTGGAAGTAGATACCACTAGGGATGAGCCGAACACCCCCGAGTTCGGTTCGCATTCGAACTCGAACTTTTCAAAAGTTCGAACTCGAACTTGATCTCAATACAAGTCAATGGGACTCAAATTCGATTTTTAGAGTCCCCTCCAAGAGGGCATATAGGCTAGATATTTGCCATAAAAGGTGTATGGGGGTCTGGGTAGTGCCCTGGGGGACAGGAAACAGGGACAAAAAGTTAAAAAAAAAAAATTTTTTAAAGGGACAGTGAGTTTTCCATGAAATAAGGGTTAAAAATAAAATCCTTCAAATATCGTGCCTAGGAGGTCCCATAACCTGCCCGTGAAGTGGTGGATTTGTAGGATGTATAGAAACATTTAAAAACAATGTCCGGGTCCGGGTAGTGCCCTGGAGGACAGGAAACAAGGACAAAAAGTTTAAAAAAATACATTTTTAACCCCTTCACTGCTGACGATGTGTGGGACACGTCCTCAGTTACTCCCGCTGTATGCTGAGGAGGACATGAGGAGACTGTGTATAGAGATGCTGTTTGTGTATAGAGATGCTGTGAGGCTGTGTATAGAGATGCTGATGGGGTTGTGTATAGAGATGCTGATGGGGTGGTGTATAGAGATGCTGATGGGGTTGTGTATAGAGATGCTGATGGGGTTGTGTATAGAGATGCTGATGGGACTGTGTATAGAGATGCTGTGAGGCTGTGTATAGAGATGCTGATGGGGCTGTGTATAGAGAAGCCTTGCGGTGCCGAAGTGCGGCCTAGCTCCGGTGGGGCCACCATCTTGGATGGCGGCTCCACCCCCGGGTCCCCCCTCACTGCCTGATGTCCTCAGGCATAGCGTGATGACGTCAGATAGCCGGGGAACCCCTAGCTGCCCGGAATCCCCTGGTGGAGATGGGTTCATTTGATATAGTACAGGAGGGGTGGGCTTGCGCCTATTCCCTGATGGGGCGGCTGCAACCACCAAATGTATCCAGCCCAACAATATGTGTAAAACATAACAAAGAAAAAAATGTCATCTGCGCTAATTCCCATTATACCATGTGAAACTAAACACAATTAGAGGTTTGGTTTCTTATCAATGGCCATTATAAGATTAAGCTCGCCTGCCAGTGTCAAGGCACCTCTATGAGGGCAAGTCCTATCCAAAAAATTAAACCACAGGCTGCTGCATAGCAAACCATACCTGCTCATGCTGCTTGTCAAACATGAGGTAGACTGGTGGGCCTTTATTTATGCTCAGCCAGAAACAAAATCCACTTTGGGATCGAAAACAAAGACACGGAGCGGAATCTTGCTGCAGGGATGACCTGGCTGGATGTACATTGAAACATATAGTACAGGAGGGGTGGGGTCGCGCCTATACCCCGATGGGGTGACTGCAAGCACCTAATGCATCCAGCCCAACAACATGTGTAAAACATAACAAAGAGAAAAATGTCATCTGCGCTAATTCCCATTATACCGTGTGAAACTAAACACAATTAGGTTTGGTTTCCTATGGGTTCATTTGATATCTCCAGAACCGTGGTAGTTAGGGGGTCACGGAGGGTGTCAATCGAAAGGCCTGAGCATGGCCTTTTGAATGATACCCAACATGACCAGGTATAAAGTAAAAAAATAAATAAAACAAAACATGTATTTTTTTTTGTTATTTTTATTAATGCAGCAATATTTTTCACATTTCAATTATAATGTGAACAATGATGCTGCACTAATGATTTTTTTCTATGGGGTGCATTTGCTATAAATCACGTAATTCCCCCCACAAAATGTAACAAGTCCCCATTTCTAATTTTTGTACAAGCGCACCCCATAGAGAACATAACCGCAAACACTCGTGCTAAAATGTGAAAAAAAACACTTTACACACTGCAGATGATTAAACATTCAATTTTTATTGCATTTTATGTCATAATATACATGCAGGACATGACGTATAAATTTAAAAATGATATATTATGAATCTGTGGAGTCTGACGGAAAGAACGATATCTAATATGTCAGGGTCATTTAATTAATAAAATGTGGCTTCAAATCGCGTTTAAACATGATGAGCGAAAGCGATAAAAATGAGCTGAGCACACAGCAGTGAAATGCAGGGGTTAAACAGCATATCAGAGGAACATTTTGTAGAGAAATGAACACTTCTCAGAAGCACAGGTGTTGTTTGATACATTGTAGACTGAGGGTGTCTCCTAAACATGTATCAAATTCATTAGACCAGACTAATTAAAAGCACAACACTAATTAACAGCACCTGTTGTTTACGCCGTTTGAGAACACAGGTCATTTAGAGGTGAGAATCTTTGCACCTACACATTAGTTTTTAATTCAATATCTAATAAACCATTGCTTTTAATATTCTGCAGTAAAGAGTCTCTTTATTCCTAGATTTTTTTAGTATTTTTAAAGCATTTTTTTATACTTTTTTTCAAAAACATTTTTTTTTCGAACTCGAACCGAACACGCCAAAAAGTTTGAAGTTCGCGAACTTGCGAACGGCCAAAGTTCGAACCGAACTGATCGAACCGAACAGCTCATCCCTAGATACCAACATGAATAAGGGCCTGACCCTCAGATGTAAATCTAAACACAAAATAAGGATTGTGTCTAATACCAGTATATACCTCCACAGGTTGTATACAAGAATAAAAAAAATATCTTTTATTAGCTCATATAATATAAGTACTAATAGAAAGAACCATTAAAAACATGGTGAGGTACCTGTGGTGTTTAGCACTAATTGTACCTTTCTGCTTGCTGCTTAACATGCACTCTTTCCATCATATTTGAGGCAATTGTGGCATTTGTTGTTATTGTACGTACTTGATGGTCATTATATGATCCATGAGCCATGCTTTTATGCACGCTGCAGCCTATGGCAGAGGCGACTCTAGACTTTGTGAGGCCTTAGTCAAACCTTAAACATGAGGCCCCAGTGACGGCCACAATGAAAAAAATGCAAAGTGCAGCAAAGTGTCGCTAACGGATTTTTCACGGATTTAGCGAAAGACCGATGATCTGTTGGTGATGCGCTAAGCACACATCCGGCGTGCACTCTGTCAGAGGGGGCCGCCGGGCACCATCTTGGATTCTCTGGCGTCCAGGCCTAAATAAAACATTGGCGCCACCGGCCCGCCAGCCGGAATGCGTAACGCAGGCGCTGCAGCTCGAAACAAATTATCGTGCTGTCTGCATAGATGATGCAAATTTGGCAGCAGCGAGGCCCTGTAGGTGCAAGGCCTTAGGCGGCCTCCTAATTTGCCTAATTAAAGAGCCACCACTGGCCTATGGCATTGATAAAATTACAATTCAATGTGGCTTTAGCTTGAATAGCCTATAGCAGTGTATCCCAACCCTGGTCCTCAAGTAACCCTAACAGGCCAGGTTTTCCAGATATCTGAAGCACAGCACAGGTGATATGATTTGCTGCTTAGTGATTGCAGGATTCAGTCTGCATTTCCCCAAGGTAATCCTTAAAACCTGGCCTGCTGGAGATGTCCCAAGGAACACCTATATTGCGTAGCCCCCAGCTTAGAGGATAGTCCTGACCCTCCCCTTAACCCCCTTCAACCCAACTCTCCCCGTTTCCTGGCCTGTTTCGCACAAAACCAGAGAAGTTACAGTTCCGTCTAATTACTTATTGATATGTATGGTTTACTGTATGACACTGATGTAGATGTTCGTTCGCTGAACAATATTTGTACTGTAACCTTCAATAAAAACCCTCGTTTTAAAAATAAAATAAAAACCTGGCCTGCTAGAGCTAGTTGAGGACTGGATTTAGGAACCATTGACCTAGAGTATTGATATTATCAAGGAGCAGTCTCCCCCTAGAGGGCATTTAAAGATAGGGGTGCAGATACATAGGTATGCGGTCTGCTATGCATAATTTAGCGCTATTTTTATCACATACCGAAATGAACGGGGTACCCCACCATGTTTTAATCGTTCTTACTATTCGTACTTATATTATATGATACAATAACGTTTTGTTTTATTGTTATACATACCACCATTGGTTGTGTACTGTCACGGGGATCCAGGGGATGGGGCGCCTGGCAGCAGCTTCCTCGCTGCTCGCTGGCCAGGCGCCGAATGTAAGCGCTTCCGGGCCCGCTCACGTGGGACGCCGAGGGGCGGGGCCTGGCGCTGTGACGCGGACCCGCCGGGTTTAAATCCCAGTCTCTCCCATACACCGGTGCCCTGACGTGGTATTCACATCCCGCAGAGCTCTTGTGTTATTTTCCTGAACGTGTCCTCTTGTGTATTGTACCCTGGCATTGGCAAACGAACCCTCCTGTGTACCGACCCCTGGCATTGGCAAACGAACCCTCCTGTGTATCGACCCCTGGCATTGGCAAACGAACCCTCCTGTGTACCGACCCCTGGCATTGGCAAACGAACCCTCCTGTGTATCGACCCCTGGCATTGGCAAACGAACCTCCTTGTGTATGACTCCTGGCATTGGCAAACGTACCCCTCTGTGTATGACTCCTGGCGTTTGCATATACTCTGTTCTAGGTTCTGCCCTTAACGTTGGTACCGAGGTCAGTCTGTGTGGCATCCTAAGCACACATCAGCCTACCTCTGCTATTACTAAAGTCCTAGGGAGGACTTGTGATCTGGTCTGTACCCCTGTCTGGTATTTCCCTTTCTTTGTCTGTTACCTGTTTCGTTGCCTTTATAGCTTTACCGACCATTCAAGGATCGGAAGAGTAGAAAGGGAGTTGCATAAAGAGATTCATATCTTAGCAGTCAGAAAGATTCGTGACAATACCCTATTCCATACCTCTGTCTGGTGTTACCCCTTATTCATATACTGTCTGGTTATTTGTCTGTTTAGTATCACCGACCATTCAAGGATCGGAAGGGTAGAGAGCGGTCTGCGTAAAGGGACCACACTGTTGATTATCAGGGGGATCCGTGACATTACGTCAGGGCCAATGGATCCCGCAGACCTCTCTAACCAGCTGGCACGTATCGCAGCCAGACAAGAGGAACAGGACCATAGGATGGACCAGATTGCTCTTGCTCTGCAAACCCTGTTAAATCGGTCCAATACAGGTACCTCTAGCCCTCCAGATCCAGTGTTACCTAGGGTCAGTCCGGTCCCCCCTGAAGGACATAGGCTGAGTATGAAAGCACCCCTACGCTACGATGGTACACCAAGCCTATGTCGGGGGTTTTTGACTCAACTCGAGATTCTGTTTGAGAACAATCCAGGTTCTTGTATGTCTGATAAAGCCAAAGTAGGATATCTGATTAATCATTTAACAGAAAAGCTTTATTGTGGGCTACGCCGTTGTGGGAAAATAAGAAACCCATCATTTATGACTATGAGGGTTTCACCTCTGAGTTAAAACGTACCTTTGATCCCTCTAGAAGGGCTACCAAGGCGGGTAGGTCCTTGTTTCATATCAAACAAGGAAATAAGAGGGTTGCCGATTATGCCATAGAGTTTAAGACATTGGTTTCTGAAGTACTTTGGCCGAACGACGTTTTAACCTTAGCCTTTACCGAAGGCTTGAACGAGGCTTTTATGTTTGAACTGGCTCCCTTAAAATTACCAGAAAGTCTGGACCACCTGATAGACTTCTGTATAGCCATGGACGATCAAATCAGGGAAAGGAGACACCCCAGAGATAGACCCAGAAGGGTCTTGCCTCCTTTACCCTCGTTACCCAGACACCCCAGTACATCAGGTGGTTCGGAGAATGTAAAAACAGATTTACCGGTTGTTGAACCCATGCAAATAGGGAGGACTGGTATTTCAGAAGCAGAAAAAGCTCACAGAAAAGAAAAGGGGCTCTGCTTTTATTGTGCAGGGGCAGATCACTTCCGCCTTCAATGTCCTCAGAGACCCAGGGTTGGCAGGGTTGAACATAGCAGAATGGGATTCAGAACAGGAGACACCCAGGTTGTCGGTTCTCTGTGTGCCTCCTTTGTGGATAATGAGAAAAAAAAATCCAGGATTCTGTTACCGGTCTCCCTATCCTGCAGGGGGGTTCACCTCAAGACTGAGGCGTTTTTGGACTCTGGGGCCTCAGGCAATTTTATGGATAAGAATTTTGCTGCCAAAAGCCTCATACCACTAGTTCTCAGAGAAAGGCCTCTAAGGGTGGAGGCCATAGATGGTAACCCCCTGGCATGTCCTCATATCACTCACGATACAGTCGATGTATGTATGAAAATAGGAGTTTTGCACCAAGAGACAATAAGATTTCAAATCATTGAATCACCCTCATGTCCTATCGTCCTTGGGTTTCCATGGCTAATAGAGCACAACCCAGTAGTCGATTGGGTCCAGAGAGACATAAAATGTTGGGGTCAGAGTTGTCAGTTCAAGTGCCTAGGCACAGTTAATGTGATTGGTAGCCTCAATATTGCCACAGCCCCTCCTTTGTCCACAGAGGTCCCTGAATGTTACCGGGCATTGAAGGAGGTATTCTCTAAAGCCAGGACTGAGGTTCTACCACCACATCGTCCATATGACTGTGCTATTGACTTGCTCCCCGGTACGATGCCTCCTAGGGGTCACGTATACCCTTTGTCACAAAGGGAGAACGACATTATGGAGGAATATATAAGGGAGAATCTGGAACGAGGATTCATTAGACGGTCCTCCTCTCCAGCAGGAGCAGGTTTCTTCTTTGTTTCCAAGAAAGAGGGAGATCTGCGACCTTGCATCGACTATAGGGGTTTAAATAGGATCACTATAAGAAATGCATATCCCATACCTCTCATAACAGAATTGTTTGACCGATTGAAAGGGGCTCGTGTCTATACTAAGCTTGATTTACGCGGAGCGTACAACCTGGTCAGGGTTAAAAAGGGAGACGAATGGAAAACGGCTTTTAATACACGTAGCGGGCATTACGAATACCTGGTGATGCCTTTTGGGTTATGTAATGCGCCAGCCGTCTTTCAGGACCTGATAAATGACACTCTAAGGGAATTTCTGCAAGAATTCGTCATAGTATATCTGGATGATATCCTGATATACTCTCCTGATGTGGACACTCATCATGTCCACGTAAAACAAGTCTTGACTAAACTATTGAAGGCTGGATTGTACTGTAAGCTAGAAAAATGTCTATTCGACATAGTAACCGTGCAATTCCTTGGTTATATTATAACCCCTGGAGGGTTTCAAATGGACCCTAAGAAGCTCTCAGCTATTCTCGACTGGCCTTTACCCCAAGGACTTAAAGCCATTCAGAGGTTTCTGGGGTTTACGAACTATTACAGAAGGTTCATTAAAGATTTTTCGGCCTTGGTGGCCCCTCTCACGGCTATGACAAAGAAAGGGGTGGGAAATCAGAAATGGACACCTCAAGCCACTCAAGCCTTTGAGACACTAAAGCAAGCCTTTACTACTGCCCCTGTTCTCCGGCATCCAGATCCGGCTCTGCCTTTCCAAGTAGAAGTTGACGCCTCCGAACTAGGCCTTGGTGCAGTCTTGTCCCAAAGGGAGGCTCCTGACAAACCCTTGCATCCATGCGGCTTCTATTCTCGAAAGTTGTCTCCAGCAGAGAAGAACTATGACATTGGAAATAGAGAGTTATTAGCAGTCATCGCGGCCTTGGCAGAATGGAGATACTTATTAGAAGGGTCTAAGGACCCCATTGTTATCATAACCGACCATAAGAATCTCACGTACATTGGAGATGCCAAACGTTTAAACTCCAGACAAGCGAGATGGTCATTGTTTCTTTCAAGTTTTAATTACGTGCTTACCTATAGACCTGGGTCCAGAAACATTAAAGCAGACGCATTGTCGAGACAATATGAGTCTTATGAACATAATATCCAAGATCAGCATCCCATTGTTCCCCAGGAGAGGATTATAGCCGCTACCACGATTAGTGTTTCGTCTCCTCTAATGAAAAGGTTGCAGACCGTCCAGGGTGCAGCTCCTGGGGGAAAACCTCCCGCGAGACTCTTTGTACCTGAGAACGAAAGAGAAGAGGTACTCAGCATCTATCATGACAATAAAACTTCCGGGCATATGGGTATCACCAAGACTGTGTCTAGCATCAGTAAACTCCTCTGGTGGCCCACGTTGCGCCGAGACGTCAAAGATTACATTGCCGTGTGCGAAGTGTGCACAAGGCAGAAAAGTCCCAAGACAGCACCCATTGGCTTACTCCAGCCTTTGCCGATCCCCGAACGACCCTGGTCACATATAGCCATGGATTTTATAGTAGAGCTACCTGAGTCAAGAGGGAATACAGTGATACTTACGATCATAGATCGATTTTCCAAGATGGGTCACTATGTCCCTCTTCAGAAACTACCTTCGGCAGCTGAACTGGTGCCCATATTCATTGCCAATGTGGTCCGCATTCACGGTGTCCCTCAGGAGATAGTCTCTGATAGGGGGACCCAATTCATCTCCGGATTCTGGAGGGGATTTTGTAAGAACGTGGGGATAGACCTCTCTTTCTCTTCGGCTTATCACCCGCAGACCAATGGAGCAGCAGAACGAGCAAACCAAAACGTAGAGAAATATCTCAGGTGCTTCATCTCAGAACAGCAAGATAACTGGTCAGATCTGCTACCGTGGGCAGAATATGCTATTAACAGCGCAGTGAGTGAATCCTCAGGTCACTCTCCTTTCTTTACTGTTTATGGCTTTGATCCTCCGTGCTCCCCGTCATGTTTCCTGATTCCACGATTCCTGCTTTAGATAAACAACTGGCATCATTGAAGGAGACTTGGGGAAGAGTGAGACGGGCACTGGAGGAAAGTAGTACCATTCAGAAAACTAAGGCCGACAGACACAGGAGGCAGGCACCCGTGTATCAAGTTGGGGACAGGGTTTGGCTGTCTTCACGTAACATTAAGCTCTTAGTGCCTTCCATGAAGTTGGCTCCTAGGTATATCGGCCCCTATAAGATTCTACGGCGACTCAACCCTGTCTCCTATGCTTTGGCGTTACCCCCCATTTTAAAATACACAATGTGTTCCATGTAAACCTTTTGAAGCCACTGTTATGTAACCGGTACACCAAAGTCCATGCTCCACCGCCTCCTGTCTCTGTGGAGGGCGAGGAGGAATTCGAAGTTAAGGCCATTCTGGGTGCCAGGCTGTCTAGGGGGTCCTTGCAGTATTTGGTTGATTGGGTGGGGTACGGCCCAGAGGATCGTTCTTGGGTACCGGCTGCGGAAGTCCATGCTCCTAGGCTGGTGAGGGCCTTCTATTCCGCACACCCCCGTGCCCCTGGGGGTCGTCCAGTGGCCGCCCCTGGAGGGGGGGGTTCTGTCACGGGGATCCAGGGGATGGGGCGCCTGGCAGCAGCTTCCTCGCTGCTCGCTGGCCAGGCGCCGAATGTAAGCGCTTCCGGGCCCGCTCACGTGGGACGCCGAGGGGCGGGGCCTGGCGCTGTGACGCGGACCCGCCGGGTTTAAATCCCAGTCTCTCCCATACACCGGTGCCCTGACGTGGTATTCACATCCCGCAGAGCTCTTGTGTTATTTTCCTGAACGTGTCCTCTTGTGTATTGTACCCTGGCATTGGCAAACGAACCCTCCTGTGTACCGACCCCTGGCATTGGCAAACGAACCCTCCTGTGTATCGACCCCTGGCATTGGCAAACGAACCCTCCTGTGTACCGACCCCTGGCATTGGCAAACGAACCCTCCTGTGTATCGACCCCTGGCATTGGCAAACGAACCTCCTTGTGTATGACTCCTGGCATTGGCAAACGTACCCCTCTGTGTATGACTCCTGGCGTTTGCATATACTCTGTTCTAGGTTCTGCCCTTAACGTTGGTACCGAGGTCAGTCTGTGTGGCATCCTAAGCACACATCAGCCTACCTCTGCTATTACTAAAGTCCTAGGGAGGACTTGTGATCTGGTCTGTACCCCTGTCTGGTATTTCCCTTTCTTTGTCTGTTACCTGTTTCGTTGCCTTTATAGCTTTACCGACCATTCAAGGATCGGAAGAGTAGAAAGGGAGTTGCATAAAGAGATTCATATCTTAGCAGTCAGAAAGATTCGTGACAATACCCTATTCCATACCTCTGTCTGGTGTTACCCCTTATTCATATACTGTCTGGTTATTTGTCTGTTTAGTATCACCGACCATTCAAGGATCGGAAGGGTAGAGAGCGGTCTGCGTAAAGGGACCACACTGTTGATTATCAGGGGGATCCGTGACAGTACTAGTATTAAACACAATCCTTATTTTCTATTTTGTGTTTTTATTGCAAAGGTGGCATTCTATCACAATACAAGCTTGAATTCACTGAGCTCTTCAGAACGACCCATTTTGGTCACACATGTTTGTAAATGCAGACTGCAGGGTTGGGTGCTCGATTTTATAAACCAGAGGCAAAGGCTTGGCTTGAAACACCTGAATTCAGTAATGTAATGTGGGGTCCCGTACCCACGTGCACAAAGCTCCCCTTGCTGTCAGTATCCCGAAGCAGTACTGATTCTGGCCCAAACCCACCCAGTCAATAGCCGGAGCTCTTTGCAGAGTGAAAACAAAACTGGGAATGACTTTATTTAGGGTTTCCAATTACAAACACAGACAGGGGGATGTGCAGAATACAATGGTAAAATACGCCCCAGCGTTCCCACACATACGCAGAGAAATCTGGTTTAAGCGAGATCCTGGGGGGTTGGATGGAATCAGGGGGAAACAAAGGAATCCAATATTTACAGATGCAGATAAGGGAAACAACACAGTGTATACAACATGACACTACAATAAACACATAAGGGAATAATAATATAAGAGACATCAGGGATTAGGGCACAGAAAACACAATCTGCACCTAGAATTTTAGGTACAGGGTGTCTTCAACATAGAAGGGCAGGTCGGGCCCAACCACGGAGCCAGTTGGAGCAATGGCTCCATGCGGCAAACTCCATGGGATGGTTGCTACCGTATTTTTTAGCAGCGCTGGCGGCAGCATCTTGGAGCAGTGCTGCCGGGTAACTGCGCCCACACACATGCAGCCAGTCGGTCCAGGATTGGAAGAGCAGGATCAAGGCGCACGTGGGTGGATGCTTCTTGGGCTACGACAGCTCGTCTCTCCTCCCACCAGCACCAGCCACTAGGTAAATAACACCTGGGAAGTTAGAGGTTTTCTCATTTTTGGAGCCAACCTGTCTGCTGAGTGATCAGGTCTGCTCAATGAGACTGCTGATTCTCCTTTGTATGTCAGGGTGAGTTTAACCGCAGCGTAGAGTGCAGGGCTCCGGGTGCACAGCAATATGACTGGGCTGAACCCCATTTTTACAGGAATAATCTGCTAATCAAGGGTTAAGTTGAGATTTCCTGGTCCGGCAGAGCAGCCCTATCACTTATCCAAGTGTATAGCATGGCAGCACTTATCATACACTGCCCACAGCATGGGCACTTGAGCTGTGCCCAAGATATCTTTAAATCACCCTGCTGTTCCAGACATGTTTTTTTTTTTTTTCAATTTAAAGTTTTTATTTAAAGCAAAAGGTCACAAATTGACCACCAGATATGGCCTCGCAGGGCCAGAAGGCAAACTCCGCTAGCAACATACGAAATGAGGGGGGGGATGTCACAGGAAACACATAGTACATCTCAGCAGGGGGAGGGGATAAGGGAAAAATAAAATTTAGGGAAGGGGATCACAAAAGTCTGCAAATATATTCCAGCAAAAATAAAAATTCAGCTGTGTATGTCTCAGCGAGGGGGGGAATGGGGGGGCAGCAAAAGTCCGCGGATACCGTGCAGTAAAAAGAAAAATCTGCTTTTATTCAGCAAAAATCAGGGTGAACCTAAAAAGAAACAAAAAGTCATCGGGAAATAAGCGAAGGGAGAGAAAATCGCAGCAGGCCATGTAGGGGTGCCAAGGTCGGAAAACCGTATGCAACAGCGGATCGGCAGGAAGTTCCCTTCAGCCTGTGTCCAGCAGGAACGTGGGGCATAAAGCATCGCCATGCCTTCTTTCATTGCCTGCAGCGCCCGAAATATCCAGCGACCAGGTCCCCCCGTCCGCCGCACTGGGAACAGCCCAGGGCCAAGGTAAGCACTGGCCCTCAACAGCGCCCAAGCTCAGGGCCCCTAGCAGCACCCCCAGCACAGGCCCCACAGAGGGAGCCGCAGCCTCCGGTACCATAATCACCATCTCAGCTAGGCCCGACACGCAGGCATCTCAGCGACCTCACGCTCCTCCAGTGTCTTCGCTGGGAACGGGGGTCTGCGCAACGGATCAGGCACCCTCTCGATCTCACCGGCATTAACCCCTGTAGGGACCTCCACGCGGACCATCAGCAAGCCCTCCACCGCCTCTCCTCCAGCAAAGGCCTCCGGCCTCCGATCGCCCCACAGCACGTCCATCATTTGCCGCCACGCACCGCGCGTCAGCGGAGTCTCATCGTCCCCAGGCATCAGCTCTACAAGCGCCTCGAGGCGCTCCAACATGGCTCCCAGAGTTCTGACGGGGGGTGGGAGTACCAGCTGCCCCTGGAACTCTCCCTCCTTCTCTGCTATGGGGACCTCCGCAGCAGTCAGTAGACGAGGGTCCTCCATCCTCTCCATCCGCCGCAGCTGTACACCTGGGTAAGGGGACCACTCCTGGAGCAGGCCGACAAAATGCTGGGGTATAGGCCTCAAGATGGCCGACTGCAGGGCTCACTCAGAGGCCTTAAACGCCTCCAAGCTCCTCCAGACTCCGGAGAGGGGGCCAAAACGAGCTCCGAAGTCTGCCACTCGATGGCCAGCTCAGCAGGGGTGTTATCTTCAAATAATTCACGGGAAATCCGGGTAGAAACCCCCGATATCGGTGGGTTTCAACGGAGCTCCTAGAAAGCACGTCTGCTTCCCCATGCGGCCGGCCACGCCCCCAGACATGGATTTTAGTCTCCCCTTCTTGTATACTTAAATTCATATATGTGTACCATGTATATACATTTTATATTCTTTTTACTTTATTATTTATGGTTTTAGCTATTATTGTGACTATATTCTTTGTAATGTGTTTGTAGGAGACATCAGTGCATGGGCATCCTGTGCCAGTTGTTGAGTGTAGAGCTGTGCATGGTGTGTAGTGAATATTTGTCTACAACAGGGCTCGACAAAACTTTGCCAGGTCACCATGGCGACTAGAAAAGTTGTCCTAGTACCCGGGATTGAATACACCCCCTGTCAGGACCGCTGGCCCGTCGGCGCCTAGCGTGACCGCCTCTCCGGTTTCCTGGCGCTCCCGCTCAAATCTCGGCGAGGCGGCCGGCGCGGGCGTCTGGCGGTGCCTTGCGGGCCGGGGTCAGGGTCTCACCTCCTCATGGTGTCACGGGGTCCCAGGGGGTTCAGGTGCCGGCTCCCTCGTGGGCGGCGTCGCCTCAGCCAGGTGGCAGCTCTGCCGCAGTGCTAGGCTTCAGGCCTTGCCTGGGCCCTCTGGTCAGGTGCGCGCGTGCGCCTGGGCTCCAGCAAGATGGCGCCCGGGGTGTGGTGCGCACTGATGACATCACAGGCCTTCTATTGGAGCAGAGGGAGCCTCAGGGTTTAAAAGGCCAGAATGCCATTTCGTCTTCACTCCGGTATTGAAGCAGTTCTCCTTTGCCTAGCTCTGCCTATTTCTGCCTTATTGATATTGGTTGACCCAGATTGTGACCACGACCGCTGATTCCTGCTTAACCCTTCTGTACCTTAACCCTCCACGACATCTCTTGAGTTGTCTACCATCACCAAAGGGATAGATCTTGACACCCCCCTTGCGGGGTGGTGGTTGGTCGCTGGGTCCTCCAGCCGGGCTCTCCCTAGATCTTAGAGGTCAGGATATGAGAGCTTGATCTAGAGTTTTTTTGTTTTTTTAAAGCACTGTGGACAAGTAAAGCCGTGGGTCAGTCTTTCTGCCTCTGGCTTCTGCTGTTTCACATGCTGCAGCCTCCTCTCTGAGCTCAGTTTCTGCTGCTGGTTTCACAGTAAACCCCTGGTTCCTTTCCTTCCCAGGTGATTTCACACTCTCCCTTCTGAGACAGCTTTCTTTTTACTCTTCCCAGTTTTAAGCTGGCCCTCCCCTATGCTCTCTGCATATCAGTACCAGCCTGACAAGATGGTACAGTACCCCAGATAGATTGTGACACTGCCGTGCCAGGGAGGCGGGATCCTGTTGAACAAGCACAAGGGACAGATGAGGTACACATTTGGTGGTCTTGCCCTCCTGTAGTTTCCCATTTAGGCTAATGTCAGACGAACGCAGTCTGAGTGCACTCTGCGTGCGTACATAACGGACAGAAGATATTGTAGACACCACACGGTCCGTTTTTTTTGACGGATGTAGAAAAAAATGGGATATATTGGAATTAAAATTAAATGACAGGTACAGTCAGCCAGACCAAAATAAACTACTGCGCGTCAACGTGGACATCGCAAATGCGCTGTGTCTGACGTTGCGTCATCACGTCCGTCGTGGTGCTTTTACGTTGAGGCCTAAATGGCGTCCGTTGCCACCTGTGTGGTGCATGTGCACTTCGGTGCACACGTACTTCGTGTGTTGGTCTCTATTGATCACAAATCAATGCTACGACGGACGTTAAACTGTCCGGCGATACTTAGGTTTCAGGGGGGATTCTACCAGTTTTGGCCAAGAGCTGGTGTTGGGTTCGCAGTGACAGGCGGATGTATTTGCCCCCAGCTCACATGGATATATATATTGCCCCCAGCTCACATGGATATATATATTTGCCCCAGCTCACATGGATATATATTGCCCCCAGCTACCATGGATATATATATTGCCCCAAGCTCACATGGATATATATATTGCCCCAGCTCACATTGATATATACAGTTGTGTTCAAAATTATTCAACCCCCACTGAAATTGAGTGTTTTGGCCAGTTTGACATTGATTTTGATCATTCAGTCATCTTGCTTACATAGTTACATAGTTACATAGGCTGAAAAAAGACATGCGTCCATCGGGTTCAGCCTCTCCCACATAACCTACTGCTGTTGATCCAAAAGAAGGTAAAAAACCCAGTCTGAATGCTTGCCAATATGCAACATACTGGGAAAAAATTCCTTCTTGACCCCAGAATGGCAGTCAGATTTCTCCTTGGATCAAGAAGCTTTTACCCACATATTAAATATTATAACCCTTAATATTCTGTGTCTGCAGGAAGTCATCCAGCCGTTTTTTAAAAGTCTGTACAGACTCTGACCCAACCACCTCAACAGGCAGAGAATTCCACAGCTTGATTGTTCTCACCGTAAAATAACCCTTCCTATGCTTTAAGCTAAATTTTCTTTCTTCCAGTCTTTCTTCTTTCTTACAATTAAATCAAAGAGGCACGTGTAGGTCAGACAAATATAACATAACATTTATAATGAAATAACCACAAATGTCTTTTCTGTGCTCACATCATCAGTTTTATTCAACCCCCAAGTGACATTCAATCTTAGTACAACATCCTTTTACAGTTATAACAGCTTTTAAACGTGAAGCACAAGTGTCTTGCAGCGATCTACGGTATCTTCGCCCATTCGTCATGGGCAAAAGCCTCCAGTTCAGTCACATTCTTAGGCTTGCGCACTGCAACTGCTTTCTTTAAGTCCCACCAGAGGTTCTCAATCGGTTTTAAGTCAGGTGACTGCGATGGCCACTCCAAAATGTTCCAGCCTTTAATCTGCAACCATGCTCTAGTGGACTTGGAGGTATGCTTGGGATCATTGTCTTGTTGAAAGGTCCAACGTCTCCCAAGCCTCAGGTTTGTGACGGACTGCATCACATTGTCATCCAATATCTCCTGGTACTGAAGAGAATTCATGGTACCTTGCACATGCTGAAGCTTCCCTGTACCTGCAGAAGCAAAACAGCCCCAAAGCATGATTGACCCCCGCCATGCTTCACAGTAGGCAAGGTGTTCTTTTCTTCATAGGCCTTGTTCTTCCTCCTCCAAACATAGCGTTGATCCATGGGCCCAAACCGTTCTAATTTTGTTTCATCAGTCCACAGAACACTATCCAAAAACTTCTGTGGTTTGTCCACATGACTTTTGGCATACTGCAGTCGACTCTTCTTATTCTTTGGAGACAGCAAGGGGGTGCGTCTGGGAGTTCTGGCATGGAGGCCTTCATTACGCAGTGTGCGCCGTATTGTCTGAGCTGAAACTTCAGTACCCACATCTGACAAATCTTTTCTCCGTTCCTCAGCAGTCACACGGGGACTTTTCTCCACTCTACGCTTCAGGTAGCGCACAGCAGTCGAAGTCAGCATCTTCATTCTGCCACGACCAGGTAGCGTTTCAACAGTGCCCTTTGCCTTGAATTTGCGAATGATGCTTCCTATGGTCTCTCTTGGTATGTTTAACATCTTTGCAATCTTCTTATAGCCATTGCCCTTCCTGTGAAGAGTAATCACCTCTTCTCTTGTCTTCCTGGACCATTCTCTTGACTTCACCATGTTTGTAACCACACCAGTAAATGTCTAGAAGGAGCTGAGTATCACAGTCATTTTAAAGGTGCCTAATTGGTGCTTATTATGCTTTATTGCTGCTCCGTGACATCCACAGGTGTTTTCAATACCTGATTGAAAACACTTGAATGAACCTCTGTTCTTCAGAGTGGTAGTCTTTAAGGGGTTGACGAATTGTGTCAATGAAGAATTCACAAAAGAAACATTTACTACTGTATTACAAAACCAATTGAAGTCATTTTAGTTGCATATGGTTCTTTAAAAAGTCCTTGTAGGATTTCATTAAGAATACAATTACAAATGTACACTAAATTCCCTAAAACCTTTACAGCATTGGGGGTTGAATAATTTTTAACACAACTGTATATTGCCCCCGGCTCACATTGATATATATATTGCCCCGCTCACATGGATATATTTGCCCCCAGCTCACATGGATATTTATATTGCCCCCAGGCAGCTTACATGGATATATTGCCCCCAGTTCACATGGATATATATATTGCCCCAGCTCACATGGATATATATATTGCCCCAGCTCACATGGATATATTTGCCCCAGCTCACATGGATATATTTGCCCCCAGCTCACATGGATATTTATATTGCCCCCAGTTCACATGGATATATATGTTGCCCCTAGCTCAAATGGATATATTTTCCCCCAGTTCAGTTGTAGTTCAGGAACATCTAGGGGGCCGGAGTTTGGAGATCCCTGGTATATTCTAATAAAGTAAAAAAGAAGAGTGATTATACTCCGTGGTGCTAGATATACACTTTTAAGGATTCATTATATTCCCACACTGTGGTGCTCGTCACCAGAACAAATTGCAAAATGTGAAGTAAAGAAATGCGCTTCAACTTAAAAGGATGCAGTGTATAAGTGACGTGGTAAATATGGAAAAATGCTCACAAGCAATGGTAGGTCCCTTAAGGAGGATTAGACGTGGACTAAATCTTCATAATAGGTTGACCTCAAAATACAAAAAAAATACAGACAATGGTACAGTATTGCACAAACTATGAAAAAACAATAAGGTGGAAAAAATGGCGCAGATAATGTGTTGATGGTCGGTCTTGGGTAGCAGCAAGGGCACAAACGCACACTCCCAAGTGCGAATAGTCAATGGATAAAATAATGGGTAGAGTCCTCGCGCTTACGCCAAGTGTCCAGTGAGTAATACTTCAAGATAATCTAGAAAACATAATAGGAGACATACATTGCGCAGTACATCCTTATGACACCTGGTTTCCAGAGAGAAAGTATTCAACTCACTTTTTTCTGAGCCCCATAAAGTCGGCTCTGGACTATATAGGCATATATCTGTGGATATGATCTCACCAGCCCGTCCTACCAGCAACCATCCGTGGTGATAACCTGGTCCATAGATGAAATATTGGATCCCCGGATATGTCACAGACGAAAAGTCAGCAGGATAAAATGAAGTAAAATTTATTGCAGCACTAACGCGTTTCGACCTAATTGGTCTTTATCAAAGTGCAAAAAAATATACATCATATATATTTTTTTATATTTTTTTGCACTTTGATAAAGACCAATTCGGTCGAAACGCGTTAATGTTGCAATAAATTTTACTTCATTTTATCCTGCTGACTTTTCGTCTGTGACATATCCCGGGGATCCAATATTTCATCTATGGACCAGGTTATCACCACGGATGGTTGCTGGTAGGACGGGCTGGTGAGATCATATCCACAGATATATGCCTATATAGTCCAGAGCCGACTTTATGGGGCTCAGAAAAAAGTGAGTTGAATACTTTCTCTCTGGAAACCAGGTGTCATAAGGATGTACTGCGCAATGTATGTCTCCTATTATGTTTTCTAGATTATCTTGAAGTATTACTCACTGGACACTTGGCGTAAGCGCGAGGACTCTACCCATTATTTTATCCATTGCACAAACTATACTGCTATAGTAAAGTTGTAATGTACACTACTCACACTTTGAGAGCTGCTAGCTCTCATATGAAGACCTCACAGGTGTTCAGGGCCAACCTGTTCGCCTCATACTCCCGCACTCAGACCAGATAGAATTGAATCTCCAGCAGAATCTTTCCAGGGTAGCAGCATATGTAAACCTCAGTGCAGGAACAAAGGTAACATAAAGGTCAGATATGCTGGAAAAATATTTATTAAAACAAAAAATAAAATCTAAAATACACAAGCAAACAGTATAATAATATTGTGCATAATTATTTAAGGTCTATTAACTAAAAGGTTGAAATCAGGAGAATTGGCCGAATTTTAAAATCTAGGTCAAAAAATAGGCCCAGATCCATTTGATTCCAGCAATTTACTTGGAAAAAATTGGATCCTAAAGGATAATACTGTATTGTGTTTTGTTGAAAAATGCAAAGATCTGGTGTGATTTCTAAAAAAAAAAAATGCATGGATCCGTTGTTTTGTGATGAAAAGAGCATCAATGCGGCTTTCACCCAGACCCCTTTCTGAATAACCCCTATGAAACTGGGTATTTCTAAACTTAGGACCAAATTTAGAAACTATTTAGCCAGGATCTTTTTTGGGGGGGTTGTAGATGTGTAACGGATTTTAGGGGGTAAAAATAAAAGGGTGTTTTTTTTTAAAACAATTTCATCAAATTTACAATTTGGTTTCTAGTGAATTATATGGTATGATGAGTAATAGTATCTTTAGAAAGTCCATCTTATGGCGAGAAAAACTGCACATAATATGTGAGGGTTCTGTAAGTAAGGAAGGAAAATGACAGCTAAACACAAACACCTCAGAAATGGAAAAACAGCCTTGGTTACTAACAGTAAAGAATTTGTAAACAGTCCGGTCACTAAGGGGTAAAATACATAAAAAAAAGAAAGAATTTGCAGCAAACCTTTCCATTTCAAGAGAACTTCCTCTTTATTGCAAGTGTGGAGGTTGTGAACGTCTCGAGTTTCTTGTGTAGAATCAGTGGAGCTTTAAATATTATGAATTTTAAACAGTACATAATACATGAAAACTCAAAATGATGGAGGAATCCTGTGATTTCCTGAGATGATGTATAACTTCCAATAATCATTACTATACTTTGCCCTAACAGGACCGACCTTAACCCCTTAACGCCGCAGGACGTACATTTACGTCCTGCATTAGGTGGGCTTTGACGCCGCAGGACGTAAATGTACGTCCTCGGCGTTTACAGCCCCCCTGCCTTAATACTTACCTCCTCCGGTCGCTCCCACGCTGCTCTGACTCCCGCGGAGTCAGATCAGTGTGATCCCTCCTCCGGCGCTGTGACGTCATCACGCCGGTGGCGCGATGACGTCAGTTTCAGGCGTCCCCCCCCCCGCCGGAGCAGGGGAAGCGCCTGGAGGGGAGGGATCGGATCCTTCGGATCCCTCTATCTCCCGATCGCCTGGTCCCCGGCGGCTGTGGCCAGCATCGCTGGAAGGGTCACAGCCTGACCTTTCCAGCGATGTATGGGGGGTTAACCCCTTAGTTGCCAGGTCGCGACCGGGCACTAATTTGTGCCCGATCGCGGCCTATTTCCGGTGGGGGCCGCCATCTTGGATGGCAGCCCCCACCTCTGGGTCACCCCCTGGTCAACTAACTCATCGCGCCATGCGCAATGATGTCAGTTAACCGGGAACCCCCTAGCTGCAAAGGGATTTCCTATGGAAATCCCTTGCAGGAGATAGGGGGTTCTTTGAACCCCTTTATCTCCTGATCGGTGGCAGCTAGGGGATCATGGCTGATATTGCTGGAAAGGCCAGAGCATGGCCTTTCCAATGATATCAAACATGACCATGGTAAAAGTGAAATAAAAGTGTAAAAAAAGTAAAAATAAAAATAATAAAAAAATAATAAATTAAATAATAAAAAAATAATAACTATAATAATAAAAAAAGTTTTTTTTTTAATGCAGCACTATTGTTCACATTTCAATCATAATGTGAACAATGATGCTTCACTAATGATTTTTTTTTTTTGGGGGGGTTTAGCTAAAATCACGCAATTTCTCCCCGAAAAAAAAATGGGTTCCCCGTTCTAATTTTTTTAACAGATCTACCCAATAGAATATGACCGCAGAGCCTCGGATAATAAAATTTAAAAAAAAAAAAACACTTTACACACTGTGGAAGATTGAAATTTTATTGAAAATTCACATTTTTTTACATTTTTTGTTATAGCATTTTGGCAGGGCATGACATATACATATAATAATGATATATTATTAATCTGCCGAGTCTGACGGAAAGAACGATATATAATTTGTCTGGGTGGTATAATAATACGTGACTTAAAAATGGTCAAAATGAGCTCAGCAAACTTCTACTTCCGAAACAGCGCCGAAGTTGTAAAATTACTCCCGTCCTTAAGGGGTTAATGTAATGAATCAGTTTATTTACCCTTAATTATGAAACTCAAGCAGAAACCAGGTCAGAATTATTGTGTTTATTGTTGTTCGTTACATTAAAGTTGATTTCAAGGGGAAAAAACAACAACTTTGAGCGGTCACATGGGTGAGTGGAGGTCACATGTTTCCAGTCTGGAGTGGAGCTCCGCTCTGCAGCCAGACCATCTCACCATTTGCTGCAGCAACACAGGGGGATGGGTGCACTCTGATGACATCACAGCTCATGACAGGGCTCGTCACGTGGTGGTGCTGGGGGAGGGGAATGGCGGACACTGAGCTGTGAACTGCCTGGATCCAGCATTGAAGGACAGGGAGGGAGACACAGCAATGTGATCAGTGCCATTCGTTAACCCTTTATCCCCTGTGCTCCATCCCCTTTTGTCCTTAATGTCCTGAGTCCTGTGAGGCTGCAGATCCACCTGGTGAATCCAGAGAGGAGATCCAGCCTGAGGGTCCTGGGAGTGAGCGGCCTTCTTGTAAGTAAATCCATATATTGCTGATTATAAGCTGTATCCGCTGTATAATGATGTGTGTGAATTCAGCAATGAAATGTCTCCCAGCCATGGGAATAAGGCGATGCTTAAGGGGTTATTCAAACACAGCCGAATTGGCCCCTGAATTGCACCGAATGGTTAATTTCCCTGTACAGTGCTATTCAAAAGCTGGCAATTCGCCAAATATTGGCAAATTGCCAGTGAAATACGATGCCTGTTCGACGGCATTGAAATCCCCATAAAGAAGTAATGGTTAATCTATTCAGAGACACCGAACAGCTGAGAAATGCCCAGATTTTTGGTGGCTTCATACGACCGGTTAAGGCTGTGGTCAGAGTAACGCATTTTTAACGTGCGTTTAGGCGCACTTAATCACGGCCGTAGTAACAGCAAATGACGGCCAATATAGTACAGACGCACGAAAGTCCGGCTGCGCAACACAAGTGGAAAATGAACACTTTTTTCAAACGTAGAACCGCTAGTACCGACATACAGAGTGCGCTGCGGCGGCATAGCGGTGTGTGTGCGTGATTAGGAGACGTCAGACGCTGCTAATGTCCAGCCTACATAACGTCCAGACGCAAAGAGTGTTTTAATGACGATCCGTAAAAAAATCACGCACGAAAATGCACGTCGTCTGACCGTTTTCACGCGTTCCGTGAAAAAATACGTCAATGCGTTCGGACGCACTTTTTGACTGTCGCTGCGAATAATGCGTTTGTTTGACCCTAGCCTTAAACAGGTGAATCCCATAGGTTACAATGTAAAAAAAAAAAAATCAGATTTTATTAGTACTTTATAGAATTTTTTTTCTGCTAAATTTTTGATTCCGATATATATTTTTTTTATTATGTAACAAACCTTTATATTATTTTAATGCATTAGTTTTTTTAAAGAAAACGCTCTTTAAAATTAGCACTTTTTATGGTTTTTACCCCGTTTTTGGCAGTGTTCAGCCATTCGGCGGTCAGTTTGATGGTCATCGACTGCATTCAGTGGTTTGCGCAGGCATGTAGTGGATTGTCGGCTGCGTTCGGCGGTCTCTCAGCAGTGTTTGGCAGATCAGCTGCGTTTCCTCGGTTTGTTCGGTGGATCCCTTTAACGCACCGGGGAAACTGTGGTGAATGCTAGAGGCTAGATCCTGACGGTCATGTGACTCGGCAACAGGAGCCTCCATGGAGGGGACACTCACGAAGGCGCGTTAGCACTGCCCTGAGCATCCTGTAGCCTAGCGGCCGCTACGGGTCAGTCTGCTGGACTCAGCGCCTGGCCTGTAATCCACTGGTAAAATGGGGACGTTAAGGGGAGATTTGCAAGTGCAAATATTTCCGCTTGGCGTCCCCGTTTTAGCTGTAGGCAGGTGATAGGGCCTGTAGTGAGGGGCGGAGTTAGTGAGGGCTTTGCAGGTCAGGGTGAGTAATTTGAATTTAATTCTGCTGTGGATGGGGATCCAGTGAAGGGATTCACAAAGACCAAGCGAGTGGTGAGATGAATAACCCAGGCTGATGCCTTTAAGATGGCCTGCAGGGGGACAGGTGTGCAAGAGGAAGGCCGGTCAGAAGGTTATTGCAGGTAGATGAGGCGAGTGATTGGATGTAGGGGCTGAAGGAAAGTCTGTAGTCGAGTCACTCCAAGGCAGCGGACTTGGGCTGAGGGAGGGATAGTGATACCATCAACCGTTATAGAAAAGCAGAAATCGGAGTAGAGTTAGAGGAGGGAATTTGAAGGAGCTCGGTCTTGGACATAATGATCTTTAGGTGGTGAGAGGCCATCCAGTATGAGATGCCAGAGAAACGGTCACGGAGTGAGGAGGTGGTGCAGGTGGGTAGAAGGGAAAGTTAGAGGTCGAACAGTTTTTTAGGGTTGGAGGAAAGTGACGATATTAGAGAAGTATGTTTGGTGCGGTTGAAAGGAGCTGACTAAGAATGGAGAATGAACTTACAGTTGCCAAAGTCAACTTCAGAGCGAGGTTTCTTCCAGGCACGCTCAGCAGAGCGGGAGCATCATTGCAAGCAGTGCGTCTGCCTGGAGTGGCAGGGCTGAAGATGACGATGGGTTTTTATTAAATTGTGGGCAGAGTAAGAGCGTCCAGAGGAGAGAGTGTTGTTCTAATGGAACGTGTTTAGGTCAGGGCAGGTTATAGTGGTGGTGTGGGCGAGGGGTTTAATGAGATGCGAGAATTGTAGGGTCCAAACCCTGGAGATTCCTCTAGCTGCGGGTCTGAGAGGGAGGAGAGGAAGTTGGTTTAGTTGACAGGCTGATATTAAAGGAGAGCAGATGGTGGTGAAAAATGGGGAATGGCCGACTGGAGAAGTCTGAAATGGTGCCAAGGTGTGAAAACACCAAGTCAATAGTGTCCATCATGGTGAGTAGAGGATAGGGTGGACTGAGAGAGGTCAAAGGAGGATGTGAGTGAAGGAAGTTTTAGCAGTATCTGGGGCAGAAGGGGGATTTTTGAAGTCGCCATGGATTAGTGATGGTACGTTAGAAGATAGAATAAGAGATAGCCATGCTGTAAATTTGTCGAAGAACTGGGTGGCTGGTCTAAGAGGGTGATGAATGACCGCAACTCCGAGAGGGGGTGAACAGATGTATGCAATGAGCTTCAAAAGGAGGAGAAGGACAGAGAGGCGAGTTGGGGCTGATACTGATAGGTGTAGGAGGGAAAAAGCAGGATCCCAACACAACCTCTATGCTTCTAACCTGGTCTAGGAGTGTGGCTAAAGTGGAGACCACCATGTGTGAGAGCAGCGATGGAGGCAGTGTCAGCAGGAGAGAGCCAGATTCCAGTCAATGCTTATGGCAAAACGCGTAGAGTGATGGAGTTTGTCTGTTTGCATTCCCTAGGAGAATGCTGTGGCTGTGCTCCTGTACCCTGGCCGTAGAGGCCAATGCAGACTGAGCATTACTTCCTGCATGCTCCGGAGGATGCCAATGCTTATGGCGAAACTGCGTAGAGTGATGGAGTTTGCTGTTTGTATTCCCTAGGAGAGACTTATCTAGGTGCACCTAGTACCCTATGTGGCATTTATCACGCTGGCTGGAGCTACAGAGACTTTTTATCCATTGCTTGGTTCGTCTTCATATTGTTCTGGGTTTTCTCGTTTCCAATAAAAGTAAAATTTTACTTACAAGCTCCTGTCTCAGTCAATCAATATCCTTTGTTCTATCCATGTTCCAGGGTTACCCCCATTTCTGTTGCTGGATATTTACTGTCACCATTCCTGCAGGGGTTTTCTTCCATGCTTCTACTTATTTACTTGCCTTCGTATAGACCATATATTTCCAATAGTGATTTCCGAGGCGCTACAGGAGCTCCTGGCATTTGCTCGGCAAATTCTGAGTGTGAGGAATTACAGCCGTTACGATACATTTTACATAGAAATTGGAAAGGGACTTTTCTCTTAGCGGCGTGTGCCGGCTGCCTGCTCCAATCTGCGTCCAGACTTTACCCGGTACCCGCACTTGGTTAGGCTTCAGAAAGGTCAGAGCGATGTGGAAATCCAATCAGCGCAAATGGACTGGCAGGCTCGATTTTGAGAGAACCAAATCCAGCGCTGACACTGGCGCCAGCACCAAGCCCATCACAGGGTGCTACTGGAAACTGGCTACTGGACCACACGTACTATCCAAACTCTCTTTTTATCCCTGATGATGCAGTGTGGCAGCACTCTGCAAACACAACTATGCACTGTTAGGCCTTGGAACATCCCAGCACTGGACCATGAGAGAGCAAGGCAGGAGATGCTTGGGGTGGTCCAGTCTCGGCACTGCCAGTCTTTGTGCCATTTTATAATGAACTGGTAAGGGGAAAACCCAAATCTGAGGCAAATGGAATTAGGCGGCCTGTCCGTTGGTCAACCTGGGTCATCCACAGATGTTCCCAGTGGATGACACTGGTTGTGCTACGGCATTGTCTGAGTCGGTCGTCCAACTACGGACCCAGTGAACGGCCAGCCTAATCTGCGCATTTAGTATCAGATACAGGAGATGTCTGCAGTATAATCAAACTGCTTTATCTAGCTCAACAGTAACAATTCTTATTAACCCCCTCCTATCTCTGGCTGCTGCATGTCCTCTTAGCTCTCTGCATTCATCCCTGATGGATCCATTTCCTCAGCGCTCTCCTCAGCTACTCCCTTCTTGTCAGCAGTCCAACACCTGAATTCCTTCCCCACTGCAACGGTGTACACATACTTTAGTTCCCACCAGCAGCTAGCACACCACAGAACCCAAGTTACGTGTGAGTTATGTGCCGCACATACATTAGTGTTTGTCCAAAGAATGTGAACAGGTGTCTCCTTTTGTGTGTTTGAATCCATGTGAGAAAACAGTTCCTCAGGGAGTGGTTGGTCATTGTCTTGAGACCTCTCCAGTGGAGGGATCTGTCCCAGCCCATCCCTTTTGTTTGTGTTTGAAATTAAAAATTTGTTATTTTAATTAAATAAAAAAATCTACAGGGGGTACAGAAAGAAAATAGGGGAGAGTGTACATATCAGGGGTAAACAAACAAAACCATAATAAAACAGTTACAACCATTTTCCATAAGTCAATGGAGAGCATGAGGGAGTCGATCAGGGTGCGAGAAAGGAGGGCCAAAAAGAACATAACTGAATCAGGGTCACCAAACTGTCCCAGTACATCAAGAGATCAACATAATATCCCACAGAACCCAGTGGTCCCGGTTAGGTAGAGGAAGACCATAGGTCTGTAGTGTCGTTAGGTCATAGGACCGCAGGTCCGATATCAAGGAAGTAAGATCTCGTATGCCGGGGGGCTGAGGGGCATTTCCAGTTACGGGATATTAAGAGTAGTGTACATGATACGATCACACAAAACATTTTTAGTTGTGGTACTGACCGACCAATCGTGGGCATCTCCAGTAGGTATTCCTCCGGGGAGAATGGCACTTTCACTCCGATCACTTTATTAACTAGTTGTGCAACTTCCCCCCCATAGAGGCGCAATCTTCAAACAAGACCACCAAACATGAAGCAAGGTGCTTTCAGTAAGAGAGCATCTCCAGCATGATGATGAGACAATCTTATTCGTAGGTCTTTCTCGGATCAGTACCAAATACCATCTGTAGAGAATCTTATGTCTCAGTATCACCCCCAGTAAGAGGAGACGCAGCAACAGGCTCCTCTATGAATCTTAAAGGTCTGAAGTTACTGCTGATTGGTTTTCGTCGTGTGCAATTTCCGACTCACAGGCCACTTGAAACTGCCTCTTGCGGTCGTCTTTTACAGTGTTCAGTGCCTGTAGCATATGGTAAAGAGTCTCGTCTCCGGAAGTGGTCTGACCAGAAACTCCTTGAACGGCGACAAAATGGCTGAGCAATCGGGAGCGGACGACAGGAAGGACAAGGACTTTAAGAAGGATTGCAACTGGCTGGAGAAGAAATAAAGCATACTAGGTAGGTGGTATCTAGCCTGTAATGTGGCAGAAGGCAACAGAGATCAATTCGCCACCAGGTGTGTCAGGCCCCTCCCCACCCATCTAACACTTGGAAAGTCATCAATTCAGTACCCAATCACCTCCAGTGGGGTAGCCACGGACAGGTGGGAGCTATGAAGGAGCGTTTCGCGACACCTGACCTATCCCACATAGTAAGGCACCACTTAGTAGCTGGTAGGAGGGTGGATAACGGAGGCCTCCATCTTGGAGAGCCACATCAGTGATATAACTCTATGACCCCCCCAGTAAAGGATTGCTCCAGTGTCCTCCACTGAGGCAGGTGAGTACAGTAGAAAAGCTCTCCCAGTGAGTCAAGTATCGTCACCTAAAGCCTGCGATACACGGAGTGCGTAGCGAAGCAAACATTTTGCAGGCTTGACTTCATTCCGCTCCGCCTCGCAGCCTGTCTACACTGCATTACGTTTGCTTCGTTTTGCTTAGCGTGGGTTGTCAGCGCCCAGGGCAAGGCAAGAATTGTGCGCCCCCCAACCTGTGGACACGGTAACACATCCTGATTCCCTTCCACCAGTAGAGTATTGACCCCCTTACCCCACAAGCACATACAGTTGTGTTCAAAATTATTCAACCCCCAATGCTGTAAAGGGTTTTAGGGAATTTAGTGTACATTTGTAATTGTATTCAGAATGAAATCCTACAAGGACTTTTTAAAGAACCATATGCAACTAAAATGACATCAATTGGTTTTGTAATACAGTAGTAAATGTTTCTTTTGTGAATTCTTCATTGACACAATTCTTCAACCCCTTAAAGACTACCACTCTGAAGAACAGAGGTTCATTCAAGTGTTTTCAATCAGGTATTGAAAACACCTGTGGATGTCACGGAGCAGCAATAAAGCATAATAAGCACCAATTAGGCAGCTTTAAAATGACTGTGATACTCAGCTCCTTCTAGACATTTACTGGTGTGGTTACAAACATGGTGAAGTCAAGAGAATGGTCCAGGAAGACAAGAGAAGAGGTGATTACTCTTCACAGGAAGGGCAATGGCTATAAGAAGATTGCAAAGATGTTAAACATACCAAAAGAGACCATAGGAAGCATCATTCGCAAATTCAAGGCAAAGGGCACTGTTGAAACGCTACCTGGTCGTGGCAGAAAGAAGATGCTGACTTTGACTGCTGTGCGCTACCTGAAGCGTAGAGTGGAGAAAAGTCCCTGTGTGACTGCTGAGGAACTGAGAAAAGATTTGTCAGATGTGGGTACTGAAGTTTCAGCTCAGACAATACGGCGCACACTACGGAATGAAGGCCTCCATGCCAGAACTCCCAGGTGCACCCCCTTGCTGTCTCCAAAGAATAAGAAGAGTCGACTGCAGTATGCCAAAAGTCATGTGGACAAACCACAGAAGTTTTGGGATAGTGTTCTGTGGACTGATGAAACAAAATTAGAACTGTTTGGGCCCATGGATCAACGCTATGTTTGGAGGAGGAAGAACAAGGCCTATGAAGAAAAGAACACCTTGCCTACTGTGAAGCATGGCGGGGGGTCAATCATGCTTTGGGCTGTTTTGCTTCTGCAGGTACAGGGAAGCTTCAGCGTGTGCAAGGTACCATGAATTCTCTTCAGTACCAGGAGATATTGGATGACAATGTGATGCAGTCCGTCACAAACCTGAGGCTTGGGAGACGTTGGACCTTTCAACAGGACAATGATCCCAAGCATACCTCCAAGTCCACTAGAGCATGGTTGCAGATTAAAGGCTGGAACATTTTGGAGTGGCCATCGCAATCACCTGACTTAAATCCGATTGAGAACCTCTGGTGGGACTTAAAGAAAGCAGTTGCAGTGCGCAAGCCTAAGAATGTGACTGAACTGGAGGCTTTTGCCCATGACGAATGGGCGAAGATACCCGTAGATCGCTGCAAGACACTTGTGTCAAGCTATGCTTCACGTTTAGAAGCTGTTATAACTGTAAAAGGATGTTGTACTAAGTACTAAAATTGAATGTCACTTGGGGGTTGAATAAAACTGATAATGATGTGAGCACAGAAAAGACATTTGTGGTTATTTCATTATAAATGTTATGTTATATTTGTCTGACCTACACGTGCCTCTTTGATTTAATTGTAAGCAAGATGAATGATCAAAATCAATGTCAAACTGGCCAAAACACTCAATTTCAGTGGGGGTTGAATAATTTTGAACACAACTGTATATTGTATTGTAACAAAATACTGATAATAAAAAAATGAAACACACATGCCCCCCACGCTACACCACTGCTACCAGTTACCCTGTCCCAGTTATACCCCAGCATAGTTCCACACTCACACTATACCCAGTCACTCTCTCCCAGTACCCCCAGTAACTCTCTCCCTCAAGTACCCCCAGTCACTCTCTCCTAGTACCCCTAGTCTCTCTCTCTCTCCCATTACCTCCCAGTCACTCTTTCTCTCAAGTACCCCCACTTTCTCCCAGTACCCCAGTCAATCTCTCTCTCTATCCAAGTACCCCCTGGCACCCTCTTCATGTACCCCCAGTAACCCCTCACTGTGTGTTGGTTACGCTGCTCTGATGTCACACACCGTGTTGCTTACCTGCGTGGAGTTACTGGTGGCCGGGGGAGGGAGCTGTCCAGGGGGCTTAGTGGAGACCAGATTTTAAATGTGCTGCAGGGCAGCCACCCTCCCTCCTTCCTGTTCAGCGGCTGCAGGGCTGCCAGCGGTGGGGACTGGCACAGGGCTTCAAGGGGGCTGACAAGCATGGTACAGGGTGTACCATCACATAATGCTTCACGTGACTCATGTCAGCGTTAAGGAGGAGTCAGGACAGGACCAGAATTTTCTGTCCTGGTCCTCCCTTCCGGGGACTGAGTGCTATGTCACCGCCGGTGCCGCAAACTGGCAGCTGCCCATGCAAGGGCCTCTCGCGGACACCAGTGTCCGTGAGCGGACACCTTGCTGATCCCTGCTGGAAAAAAAATAGTGGTTCAAATTTCTTTCAAACTTTTGGCCCCCTAAGAAAATTGCGCCCAGGGCGACCACCCCCGAGGGCCCCCCCCCCCGCTACGCCACTGCTTCTCGCCACACTGGACAGGAAACCACTAATTAAATTAAAATGTACACACCGAAACCTCTTATTTTATCAAAAGCGCATGTCATATAGGCAAAAAAGTTTCTATTGAATAAAATACATTGAGTTTAGGAATAGTGTATAAAAAAATTGAAAATGGTAACTGATCATACAGCACGCACACACACACACACACACACCGCTATGTATAGAGTAGGGATGCATTAGCACCAGATAAAACTCATACATATATGTACCCACAACCCGGACACATATACATACATTCCAATTTATGATAAGTATGGGTATATATCAGTGACGTGCGGTGAGGTCAGTGGCTGGTGAGGCACTGGCTAGTATCAGAGCCAGATATACACAGGGTTACGCAGTCGCAATTTACTACTGACTAATAGAGGGCGCCATTAAACACATGCTGACTGCTGAGCTCTGCCTGCCCGCCGCCCCCCCCCCCACCACTGACGAGTACAGTCACATGACTGTCCTGCATCAATCAATCCATGGGGAGCTCTGCCTCCCATGGGTGGCGTTTTCTCTTTTTCTAAATAATAGCTTGAGACCAATTGAGCTTTCAATTGCTCTCAGTGCCTCTGGAGGCACTGAAGAGCGTAGAACCAGGAAGTCAGCTTGAGCTACGCAATTAGCATAGCGTTCAGCTGCGCAAATTGCGTAGGCTATGCTGGCTCAGTGCTGCCCCTGCTGTCTGTGTAGTGAATCACACACACACACACCAAACAAAGTACGGGGAAGAAAAAAGCGGAGGACAGAGAAGCACAGGGAGGGAGCGTGGAGAGGTGAGTATGAGAACTTTTTTCAATGAATAACATTTTATTTACAGATTAAATATACATACATGTCATTACAGCCCAATGAGCACATTCATTTACTGGAGTGGTAGGGGAGGCCCTGCCACCCCTGACTGCACGTCCCTGGTATATATAATGTAGATAAGAGGGACAGCATTCAGTCCTAATTTTTTTTACAAAAGATAGAAAAATATAACTCTTGCCCAGGTGCTGCCCATCCATCTTAATGTGTTTTCAATAAATTCCATATTTTAGAAGCACCAGAGTGCCCCCCCCCCCATCTACATTGTTACATAAAGATCTCAAGGTAGAGGTGGGTGGCATGTGGGCTGCGCGGGGACTCGAGCAGTTTTTTTTTATATTTTTGGCAGAAATTGGGGAATGATGTACTGGGCAGAAGCGGGTCCCGGTAGCACCGGGCCTGCTTGGGGGGGCGGCTCTCCCCGTGCTGATAGGCCAAGACGAAGACAGAGCGATTATGTGCGGAACAGGGTTGTTGGGAGGGGATCTACAGGCGCATGCGCCGTGTGCTCTAGATCCAGCCCCTATTCTCAGCGCGCCACTCCGCCGAGGGGAAAATGGATTTTTCCAACTCCCGTCGCTCATCGCTGCATTGTGACGTTGCCCGAGCGAGTGAGATGGAAAAACCTGGACACACTGAGCTCGCCACGCAGTGCCGCCTAACAGGCGCCACACGTCGCTTCACGCTCAGTGTATCTTAGGCTTTAAAGTAAAGATGTAGATTGGGCAAGGCCATCCCACCCCGTTCATTGGGTAACTACAATAGCTTAGAAGGTATCCTCGGTCGCTTCTTATTCCAGACCTATGTGTTGAGGAGCGACTGCAGTTCGTCTAGGTATGTTTTGGGCAGTTGAAGTAGAAGAGTTTGAAAAAGGTACAAAAGTTTGGACAGCAGTGTCATTTTCACCGCGGACATACGACCCACCCATGACAAGGCCGACCCCCTCCATTTACACAGGAGCTGTTTCGTGAGTGGGATAAAAGGCTTGTAATTTGCATTGAACAGTTGGCTAAGGGACTCCGTTAAATTCCCAAATATGTTATATAATTGTCAGGCTCCGTGCTGTTGACTGTGTAATGCCTGACGTTCACCAGTGGGCAGCACATGAAAAGTGCTGCTCAGCCTCAGTACTGGCTCAGAAACCGTTAAATCACAACACAAACGCACACCACACCCCTGCTGGAAATAAAGTATCACTCCCTCCTTCCATCATGGCCTCTGCATTGAGTGTCAAACCTTGCTAAAGCTCCAACCTACTCTTGTATTACGCCTGACATACCTGTGTAACAGACCTGGCTTACCCATTTGACCACGGCTTCTGGAATATCCCTGTGTACTGCGATAAGGATCCCACCCGTGTCCTGTTTATAGCTCCTTGTGTGCTCCTCCTCAAGGTATAAGAAAGGGTAGCCAGACAACTGACTACTATAGAGCTTCTCGGATATAGAATCCAGAGCCACAAAGGGGGTAACCCAACATCAACAAGAAAGGGACCTCTAGAAAAGAGGTAACTGGCTAGGACATGTATTTATAAAATAATTACTTTAGTAAACATTAAACATAAAACATAAACCCTACGGAAGGTTACATAAATACAACCAAGACTAACGTAACAAACATGCACAATGAATAAAATCAAAATAACCACAAGAATTCATAGGTGAAATACCATAGGAAGTGATTATTATTAGTTAATGATAAATTGAACACGTGAATAAACCAAAAATGCTCCTACTATTGTAAAGCATTCATATGTGGATAGAGCATTAGTTAATTCACAGTATAAACTAGGATAACTATGATCACTAGTGTACAAAAAGATTGAGCCAAATGATTTCAAAAAAGTAAGTATATCCAAGATCAGGAATTATTGCTTTTTATATTGCATAATGCTAGATGATACTATTCAAAACACAGCCTAAACCATAAGCATAGTTGGACACACTATAAACAGATTTTAACCTATAGGTGTGTGTATTTAACTTGATGTACTGGATTAGTTATGCACACAAGATATCCAAAAAAGGCCGACTCACTCTAATGTAATATTGATAGAGGGCCATTTACTCAGAATTGCAAATAATTTCAGATGAGCAGTAACTACCGCGAAAAGTTGAAATAAGTCATTTGTTAAGTAGAAACCAGATACAAAGATAATGATTATGGCAATTCTCCAGCCTTACGTAGATGATACATTAATGGAGCTGGAACAGTAACACTAATACATTAATTTCCGCCATAGATACACCGCAAACCATCGATGGAATTAAACTCGGTTAAGTTGTGTACAGATGCTAAAAGTTATGATGTCGTAGTTTATCAAAAAAGGTTCAGAACGACTTGTAATGCCTCAATGGTTTGAGCATTATTAGCATAAAGGATTCGAGCTAGTTGCAATGCCAAATCTAGGATAGAGTGGAAACGCCCGCTGTAGCGTTGACAATTTAACCCTATATTGAAGGAGGTATTATCACAGTTGTCGATTTATTGTTTCATTGCAATACAAAATCTGATCCTATGAACGGTGCTAAGGTCAAGCCTATCAGACTCGTTCTATAGGTATTGTTGGATATAATATGTTAGCAGCAGGTATTTATAAATGGAAACCTTGAGACCAGTGTTTTAAGTTAGAGTGGTATTTTATACAAAGTGCTATATTACAAACTGCTACACCTGTGTATTGCAGTACCTCCTATATTTTAAATGATAGCGTTCATATTTTACTAAATTGTAAATACCTTATCATTATACCAAGAATGAATTATAGACACTGGTACTAGATTTAGCATATATTTTTAAGTCATAATACCCAACACAGCGTTTTAAATTGAGGCTGCTTTGTTATCAACATGCATAGATCGATCTTATAAGCCGTGCTAGAATCAGAATTATTGCACTCGTTCTGCAAGTATTTGTAAATTGCCGTATATCATCAACACTTATATTCAATCTGTGACATTCAGAGCAGCGTTGGAATTGAAGTATGATCCTCCATGCTTTACTGCATTCATTCGTCAGTTACTTAACGTTTGTTTCATTATTATATTATTAGCATACAAAAAATCGATTTATATACTATCACAAAAGTTTGAGCTGCGCATTAATTGGAGTAGTAACGCCCAAAAGCAGCGTTTCAATTTTAAATATGATCTTTCACACAGTTAGAAGTGTTCTATTCTTTTATCAAGTGCAATTTGTTCAACACGTTTATCACTCACTTGAAGATGCCAGGTATAAACAGCACATATTAGAGTGATTACGCCCAAGGCAGCGTTTAGATTATAGTGTGATCTTTTACTGTGCTAGAATTATTTCATTCATCAAGTACTTGTAAGTGCTATGTCTTTAGCAGCACATGTATTGTTAAATTCAGTAATTGCGCCCTCGGTTGTCAAAGGTATTACTTAATATGGCGCAATGATGAAGTTTAAACTATTCAATTCATTCGTCAGTTACTTGAGGTTACCATACATCAGCAGCACATTTAAAGATAACTACGCCCAAAGCAGCGTTTAGATTAGGATGTTCAATGAAAAGGCTTCAATCATTCATAGTCTCATTGAAAAAAGATTCAATTGTTCGTTTATCAATCCTTTTAACTTTCAGTTCTTTGAAAGGAGAATAATTATTTCATAGATATCTTAAATTAAGATTCTGAAATCATTTCATGAAGCATTCGACGCGCGTTTCACATACGTGCTCCTCAGGAATGCTAACTTATCCAGTATGTTGGGGTTGCTTTTAAGAACCTCCTTCAATCATTAACTAGAACACGTGATTAGATTCTCCAATCAGTTTTTTTATCTAAACCGACGGTTTCTTGGAGAGTCATTTGTATATTTACAAAACGTGTTCAAAAAGCCATTAAGTCGCATATTACTTAATAAACAGTATATATTCATAAACCAATCGTATTGTTGGTGAATGGAAATTAAGTAACATTATTATTCATGAGCTGAAGATTTAACAAATTCAATTAATTTTACCTTAAAGGTGAATAAAGCTCATAAATCAAACTATATTTATAACAGACTCATTTGTAATTTTCTGGCTTATAAAATTACTGTATCGGATTTAATTGTTCAATTTTAAATCTAAAATATAATGATAACCACACCACACGCACACCACACCCCTGCTGGAAATAAAGTATCACTCCCTCCTTCCATCATGGCCTCTGCATTGAGTGTCAAACCTTGCTAAAGCTCCAACCTACTCTTGTATTACGCCTGACATACCTGTGTAACAGACCTGGCTTACCCATTTGACCACGGCTTCTGGAATATCCCTGTGTACTGCGATAAGGATCCCACCCGTGTCCTGTTTACAGCTCCTTGTGTTCTCCTCCTCAAGGTACATCCACAGTTCCCCAGTGTCTCAAGTTCCTAAGTATCCTGGTACCTTCACTCTCATCATGTCCCCCTCCATTAATCTCAAGGTACTAGAAGTTTTAAACGGACTGAAATGCGGGATTTGATCAAGGAGGACCATTTAATGCAGATCCCCTGCAGTACCACCTTGTGAGCCTGCCAGGGTGTCTGTCGTCACGTCTGGGATAACATTGGTGAAGTAATCTTTCAAAGAGTATTCGATCTCGGTTCTAATTAGAGGGTCTGATCATATGGAGTCATTAACAGGGCTATTCAGAGAGAGGTGAAAACCTTGAGAATTGGCAGAAGAGAACAATCATCTAGACCAAATAGCCAATTTGGAAAGTGAGATAAATGGAGAATTTTTCTGGTGTGACTATTTAGACCTAGAATTTTCAATTCTCCAGTCATTCAAGTTTTCACCTCTTTCTGAATAGCAGTGTATGTCTCCAATGGGAACGTCCAGTAGAGCTATATTGGTTTTTGATGCTCAAAAGCATGGGCGCATTTTCTGACCAAGGAATATGCATAATTCGGCAAGACAAAGCTTGGGGCAAAAAAGATCCCTGTAGTAAAAAGTAGTTTATCCTAGTCTATGTATTGTGAACCTTTGAGTGAAATGTAATATCGATTTCACACGGATTTAACAATCTCCACAGGTCGTGTAGACGAAACGACTGCAAAAGCTCAGAAAATGTGTGGCCTTGTCGAATCTCTTGTTTAGTAGGGTGTGAGATTTTAACAGATTGCACATCCCTAATCTGGTCTATGCTGAAATTAAAGTCTCCACAAACCAAGAGGCATCCTGTGTGTAGTTGTTGGGTCCGACGCAGTACCCCAGAGAGGAGAGAGATCTGGTTGGTATTGGGGGAGTATACATTAACCAGTGTAAATAAAGTGTGGTTTATGGAGCAAACCAGTATCAAGTATCACCCCTGGGGATCTGAGATTTTCCTGTGCAATTAATATGCTGCGTCGCGGTGGACAAGAATGGAGACTCCTATAGCTTTCGATGGGTCAGTAACATGAAATCGAATGGTCTACGTGTGGAGGTTTAGCATAGGGTGAGTTAGCCGTTTAAAGTGGGTTTCCTGGAGGCCGAATACTTCTGTTCCCAATCGTCTAAGCTCTGTGTAAAGGGAGTGGCGTTTAAATGGGATGTTCAGTCCTTTGACATTATATGACACTAACTTCATTAACTGCTGTGGGGAGCAGGACCGGTGTATCTCTCGTCCTCTTATCAACACTATGTACACATATGCAGTTTGGAAGGTGGTGGAGAACAGAAAACAATTATAGATATCCACTATGAAAATATTGGTAGCATGACACCCAGAATGCTCCAGATGGATAATTGTAACAACGTAATGGTCACAGAGAATATAGGGTATTGACTCCTTATTGATAGGACAGCTGATCCACTGAACAAAATCCGTAGGATCACAAATTCATCTGGTGACGATGGATAAACAAAAAACGTTTATTGAAACACCATGACATAAGGCTAAAATAAGTCATGATCACACACAAACCGGCTGGATGGAGTAGAGGTAATGTCACTGCTCTGCATGGAGAGAGCCTGTGGAGACATGGGTTCGGTCCCAGCGAGCAACCTCTCCAGTAAGTGTCCTTGGCAAGACACCTAACGGTACATACTCGCCACCCAGGACATACTTGAAAACAAGAGAAATCTTAATGTATCCTTCCTGGTAAAATCCTTTCTTAAAAAAAACCCCAAAAAAAAAACCTGTGAATTAAAAAAAACAAAGGACGTACTAACTATATATCCAATGTATAAGAATGGTACATTGAATCATTCACATTCCTAGGAAAAAAACAAGATAATATATGCACCAACCGGCGCCCCGTGCAGCAAACTACCAGAATGGTCAGAAGAAAAGTAGTATGCTAAAATATAAAATCAAAAGGTGGCTACATTTTCTAGGGAGATTTAGGATTTAGGTTTCCTGCTCTAGAATGCACCCGACACGCGTTTCACCTAATGTCAGGGATCTGGCTGTATAATCTATGCAGCAGGTGTTTGTGAGCCCAATATGCAGTGCACTGAGGAGATCAGACAGGTTACAGGGTTTATTAGAGTAAACACAAGAACATAAACAGGAGATCAGAACTAGACAATGGAGGAGACTAGGCAAGATGGGGAAGAGAGAGAAGGAGAGGAGATGCAGGAAAAGGAGGTTGAAGCAATATAGGGATGGCTGAGAGTAGTGGGAAGGGAGGTTAGGGAGAACTGAATATGGGAGTGGATTGGAAACAGGAGAAACAAGGAATAGGGAGATGAGAATACTAGAGAGGCGAGGGACAAAGACAAAAGGGGATACTAACAGTACATAGGGGCAGACACTGTATAGCCAATAACACACTAAACACATATTCAGGCAACGGTACCATTAAGGATCATAACAAAGAAAAAAATGTCATCTGCGCTAATTCCCATTATACCGTGTGAAACTAAACACAATTAGAGGTTTGGTTTCTTATCAATGGCCATTATAAGACTCAGCTCGCCCGCCAAACATCAAGGCACCTCTAATGAGGGCGAGTCCTATCCAAAATTTAAACCACAGGCTGCTGCATAGCAAACCATACCTGCTCATGCTGCTTGTCAAACATGAGGTAGACTGGTGGGCCTTTATTTATGCTCCCCCAGAAAAAAAATCCACTTTGGGATTGAAAACAAAGACACGGAGCGGAATCTTGGTGCAGGGATGACCTGGCTGGAAGTACATTGAAACATATAGTACAAGAGGGGTGGGGTCGCGCCTATTCCCCGATGGGGCGGCTGCAACCACCAAATGCATCCAGCCCAACAACCATTAAGGATCAGGCAATAGAATAGTCGGTATAATGCAGGGGTCTAGGCAAGGCGGCAGGCAGGGTGATCATAGTCCAATCAAGGGGTCTGGTAAATGGGGATCCAAGATGGGGGACACAGGGAGCAAAGGGGGGTACCGGTATGAATAAAGTGAATGTCCAGATAAATCAACAGAGGGTTCTCAGGAAAATCTTTGGTTGTTCAGGGAGCTTTCAGGAAAAGCTCAGATTGATAGCCAGGGACCTCAATGTGGATGCATCCTAAGGAGGGCGTAGCTTCCTTAAATGCAGGCCTCAAATAAACAGGATGCAGTTCAGGTGAGGCTGCAGGTCTTGAAGGTAATGCTGTCAGAAAAGTCCAGGAACCTGTATAGTTCATGCATGCAGGGCTTAAAGGGGCTGCCAAAGCGTAGTGACCCTGACACCTACAGAGGCTCGTCAGGAGTGGTTAAGACGTGAATGGTGTGCCCATTTAAGCCTATTATTATTATTATTATTCTTTATTTATAAAGCGCCAGCATATTCCGCAGCGCTGTACAATAAGCACAGTATAGACAGGGTTACAATACATTGAACAACATTTGACAAACAGTACAGGAGGAGATGAGGGCCCTATTCCCGTAGGAACTCACAATCTGGGAGGGTTGGGGTTGGAAACAGGAGGAGAGGACTGTAAGGTGAGAGTGATTGATGGTTGCGTCAGTGAGTTGGGTGGTAGGCTTCCCTAAATAGGAATGTTTTCAGGGAGCGTTTGAAGGAAGAGAAGTTAGGGGAAAGTCTGACAGTACGAGGGAGAGCGTTCCAGAGAGTGGGGGCTGCGCGTGAGAAATCCTGCAGTCTATCATGGGAAGAGGTGATGCGGGGAGAAGCTAGGCGCAGGTCACTGTTTGACCTTAGGGAGCGGGCTGGGGTGTATTTGGTGATTAGTGAGGACAGGTAGTGGGGAGCTGAGTTAGTGAGGCTTTTGTAGGTAAGGATAAGGATTTTGAACTTAATTCTGCAGTGGATGGGGAGCCAGTGAAGGGACTCGCAGAGGGGAGCGGCAGAGACAGAGCGGCGGGTGAGGTGAATTAGCCTGGCGGAGGCGTTCAGGATGGATTGTATGGGGGAGAGGTGGGACAGAGGGAGGCCAGATAAGAGATTATTGCAATAGTCTAGTCGGGAGATTACCAGGGCGTGTATGAGTTGTTTTGTGGTGACAGCGGTAAGAAATGGCCGAATTCTGGAAATATTACGCAGTTGGTATCGGCAGGAGGAGGAAAGAGACTTGATGTGGGGGATGAAGGAAAGAGCAGAGTCAAGTGTAACTCCAAGACAGCGAACTTGGTTTGATGGGGAGATGGTGATACCCTCCACCGTGATAGAGAAGTCAGGAGGTGGGGCGGCATTAGAGGGAGGAATAAGTAGGAGCTCAGTCTTTGACATGTTGATCTTTAGGTGGTGGGAGGCCATCCAGGAGGAGATGGAACAGTCACTGACTTTTGAAAGGACAGGGGGAGAGAGATCAGGGGTAGAGAGGTAGATCTGAGTGTCATCAGCGTAGAGGTGGTAATTAAAGCCAAAGCTGTTAATGATTTTGCCCAGGGAGGAGGTGTAGATGGAAAAGAGCAGAGGACCAAGGACAGAGCCTTGAGGTACACCAACAGATAGAGGCAATGAGGAGGAGGAGTTACCAGCAAAGGACACACAGAAGGACCTGTTGGATAAATAGGAGTCAACCCAAGCAAGTGCAGTGTCACCGAGACCCAGAGAGTTGAGGGTCAGTAGAAGGAGGGGGTGGTCAACAGTGTCAAAAGCAGCCGAGAGGTCAAGCAGGATGAGAATAGAATAGTGGCCGTGTTTTTTAGCAGTTAGGAGGTCGTTGGTGACTTTGGTGAGGGCAGTTTACAAGGGGTTGGTCCTGTTGATTAGCCAATAGAAATTACCGGAGTCTCGTGTAATAATGATGCTTATGGGTAATTGACACCGAACTGGTCCAACCAAATTGTGGCGTGGTGATGTAGTCATCGTTCCAATTACTGAAGATGCATAGGAGTCACGTTAAAGTAAGCCCATAGACAGGGAGTGCTTCTCAAACTCCTCAACAGAGGAGGGAGTGAGGAGCGAAAATGGCCGAAAAATTGAAAAAACTCCATCACTCTCTGCATGACGGAAACCCAGACTCCAGTGTATTAATGTCCCGCGGGCACAAGCCGCAAACTAACTCAAACTTGGGCCTTAGAACCCCAGAGTACTTTTATAATTTACTACATTACCGGGCTAGGAAATGCCTCCCACCAAAAGCCCCGGTGGGGTACCGACCCCCGCAGGACTCCGGAGGTCAAACAGCGAGAAAAGAAAAACTGTATGTCACGGATATTGTCATTTTCTTGCACCATTCAGGGTCGATGTGTTCTGAAGCGCCCGCGTGAGAAGGTGAGGTGGTGTGAGGCTCCATACCCCATTCACGGAGACGTTTCAGACCATCAGCCACCGCAAATTGCATAGGCTCAGCCAGGATGCTGGAAAAAAAAAAAGAATGTGCGGTGGACAGAGCCGACGGCGGGGGAACGCGAAGCAGGTAAGTTTGACTGCAGCCCTTAATGGCAGGTGAGGCTCTGGCGGGTGGGTATAAATGCCAGCGGGGCGTACTAGTATGCCCGGCTCTCCAGCTGCTGATACCCATAGACATCAGAAGGGCCTGCTAACCTGTCACCACAGCGTCCAGACCCACCTGCCACCGGGCATGCCATTTAAGTGGTTCAAATCTGTTTTGCTTTTATTTGTATTGTTGTGGGATTATACGGAACTCCTTCACTCTCCTTTATCCCCTGTAGCTCCGTCCCCTTTGTCCTTTGTGTCCTGTGAGGCAGCAGATCCACCTGGTGAATCCAGAGAGGAGATCCAGCCTGAGGGTCCTGGGAGTGAGCGGCCTTCTTGTAAGTAAATCCATATATTGCTGATTATAACCTGTATCCGCTGTATAATGATGTGTGTGAATTCAGGAATGAAATGTCTCCCAGCCATGGGAATAAGGCCATGCTTAGTCTATAAGAAGCCCCTGTGTGACAATCACCCCCTGACCACAATGACTGACATGGAGGATTCTGGCAGGGAATGGGTTATTTGTGCCCTATTAGTAAGTAAATGGTTAAATGTTTCAGGGAAGAGCTGAATATGCCAGACAAGAGGTTAAATGTATGGAGTGCGATATAGAGCACTAGTGATCCTCAATCATTTGTGACAAACTGGAAACCATAGACGTGTACAGGGGGTGTGACTAGTGTGTCCAAGCACACCCTACTGGTGGGTGAAGAGGTCTTCTTTCATCTCCTACATTGACATTTTATATTTCCCTTCATCTGGTTCATGATGAACAACATAAAATCTGACTATCTCTGTATTACAGGCTTGTTATTTCTAATGATAAATCTGCATGTTCCATGGGTGCACACCCCAACGTAACGGGCTGCGCACGCTAGTGTTGGAAATCCTGAACCTCTCACCCCACTGAAACACAGAGCCAAAATAGACTTGAAAGAAGAATTTTTTTCCGGTACCTGTTGGGGTCATTGGCCTTTGCATCGGCACCTACAGGGAAGGTGATGTCTTTGTCACCTCCATTACTGCCCTTCTCCTTCATTGCTTATGCCCCCTCCACCTTTTTTCCTTCTTTCTGTGGCTGCCTGACACGACTGGAATTGAGGGGAAAGATACTGTCAGTATAATGACCAAACCTGCCCTACCCTCAAGTTATTACACTATCAGGCTTATTCAGAGAAAGGTCAAAACCAGGAGAATGAATGGAGAAGTGAAAATTCTAGGTCAAAATAGCCGCACCAGAAAAATTCTCCTTTTTATATCACTTTCCAAATCGGCTAGTTGGTCTAGATTGTTCTCTTCTGCCAATTCTCCTGATTTTCACCTCTCTCTGAATAACCCTGAACGTCTATACCGCTACTAGAAACTATCAGGGTAATTCAAAGAGATCCGAATTGCTGGAGAAAGGTAACTGAATGCTGATTTTCAGCGTTCGGTTACCTTTCTTGGCCATTCGGCTATCCAGAGAGCAGGCAATTTGCCAAATCCTGGCGAATTGCCGGCACATACGGTGCCTGTTCGAGGGCAGTGAAATCCCCATAAAAAAGCACAGCTTCGGCTATTCCGAGAACACAAACCAGCAGTGAAAGGTTCCCGAAATGCCCTGCCATTCGGTGGTTTCATGCGGCAGATTTATTCAGGCGAATCCCATAGGCTTCAATGTTAAAAATATTACCGTTTTAATTCAATATCTAATAAATCGTTCATTCTAAAATTCTGCAGTAAAAAAACTATTTATAGATTTGTTTGGATATTTTAAGCATTTTTCTGGATTTTTTTTAACAAAATTTTTTTGTTTTTAAGTTTACTTATTTTGTCTGTAACAGCCCTTTTTTATTATAATTCCGATGAGCTTATGTGTAAATTTCAGACATTTTCGCTCAGTAGTTTCTTTGCAAACAGCGTTTCACTTTTCAAACATTCAAGCAAACTGTTTTCCTAATTTATTCACTTCACTCGTCTGCGGTGTCGGCTTTTTCCGGCGGCTTCACTGCGTGTGATCGGCTCCTGCTCGGGGTTTTTCGGGGTTTTCGTTGGGTTAATCCAGATGTTTTTGCGGGTTTTCGGCGTGCATTCGCCGGGTTTTGCGGTGAGTTTTCGTCGGGTTTGCGGCAACCTTTCCCTGCAATTTGGGGACCCTGTGCTGCTTGCTGAATACACCGCAGGGTCACCGAAATGGGATCGACAAAACGAACCGAATTGAAGAGAACGAAAAGTCACCGAACGTGCGGTGACTTTTCTAATCTCTTTGAATTACCCTGTGTATTCTTTTGCAGGAGTACAGCAAGAGTCTGAAAATGTCTGCAGGAATAATTTATGAGGAATCGGTATCATATCTTGAAGAAAACCTAATGAAGCCTCTGTCAGTAAAGCAAGAGGATATAATCAAAGAGGAAACTCTGGATTTCCAAGAAAACCAAAAACAACCAGAGAATTCCGAGCGGTCACATGAGACTGGCCAAAGAAAATATCCTTATTCAGACAAGTTGGTTCATTCTGAATTTACAAATTCTGTCTTTTGTGGGTCAGAACTTCCCCAAACTCACACAGCTCATATTGGAAGAAAAACATTTCAATGCCCTGAAGGTGAGAAATGTTTATTCACAAATGCAAGTCTTGGTAAACACAGCGTTCACATAGGAGATAAGATGTTTGCATGTTCTGAATGTGGGAAATGTTTTAAAAAAAAGTGTAATCTTACTGAACATGAGAGAATTCATACAGGAGACAAGCCGTTTGCATGTTCTGAATGTGGGAAATGTTTTCAAAGAAAGGCAGAGCTTACTGTACATGAGAGAATTCATACAGGAGAGAAGCCGTTTGCATGTTCTGAATGTGGGAAATGTTTTCAAAGAAAGCCAGACCTTACTGTACATGAGAGAATTCATACAGGAGAGAAGCCATTTACATGTTCTGAATGCGGGAAATGTTTTAAAAGAAAGCATGGTCTTACTGAACATGAGAGAATTCATACAGGAGAGAAGCCGTTTGAATGTTCTGAATGCGGGAAATGTTTTAGAATAACGAGTGACCTTACTGTACATGAGCGAATTCATACAGGAGAGAAGCCGTTTGCATGTTCTGAATGTGAGAAATGTTTTAGAACAACGAATGACCTTACTAAACATGAGAGATTTCATACAGGAGAGAAGCCGTTTGCATGTTCTGAATGTGGGAAATGTTTTCAAAGAAAGGCAGAGCTTACTGTACATGAGAGAATTCATACAGGAGAGAAGCCATTTACATGTTCTGAATGCGGGAAATGTTTTAAAAGAAAGCATAGTCTTACTGAACATGAGAGAATTCATACAGGAGAGAAGCCGTTTGCATGTTCTGAATGCGGGAAATGTTTTAAAACAAAGGGTGAGTTTGTTAGACATGAGAGCATTCATACAGGAGAGAAGCCGTTTGCATGTTCTGAATGTGGGAAATGTTTTAGAACAACGAATGACCTTACTAAACATGAGAGAATTCATACGAGAGAGAAGCGGTTTGCATGTTCTGAATGTGGTAAATGTTTTAGAACACAGGATGGGCTTACTGTACATAAGAGAATTCATACAGGAGAGAAGCCGTTTGCATGTTCTGAATGTGGGAAATGTTTTAGAACACAGGATGGGCTTACTGTACATAAGAGAATTCATACAGGAGAGAAGCCATTTACATGTTCTGAATGCGGGAAATGTTTTAAAACAAAGCGTAATCTTACTGAACATGAGAGAATTCATACAGGAGAGAAGCCATTTGCATGTTCTGAATGTGGAAAATGTTTTCGAACAACGAGTGACCTTACTGTACATGAGCGAATTCATACAGGAGAGAAGCCGTTTGCATGTTCTGAATGTGAGAAATGTTTTAGAACAACGAATGACCTTACTAAACATGAGAGATTTCATACAGGAGAGAAGCCGTTTGCATGTTCTGAATGTGGGAAATGTTTTAGAACAAAGGTTGAGTTTGTTAGACATGAGAGAATTCATACAGGAGAAAAGCCGTTTGCATGTTCTGAATGTGGGAAAGGTTTTAGATCAAGGGGTGAGCTTGTTAAACATGTGGGAATTCATACAGGAGAAAAGCCGTTTGCATGTTCTGAATGTGGGAAATGTTTTAGATCAAAGAGTAATCTTACTGCACATGAGAGGATTCACACAGGAGTGTAGCTGTTCAAAGTGTTTCTGTACAATATAGTTTATATGATAGAAAAACTGTTTGGTCTGATTAGGGGAAGATATTTTAGAGCAATAGATGGTTACATTACATGATATAGATGAGAGCATTCGTACAGGAGATAAATTGGTAGAGATATGTATATTTAAGCTCATCTCATAGTATCATTCAGCAGAGAAACCCTTTGCATGTCCTGAACGTGGGAAAGGCAGCTCCTAAGAGATGCACAAGAATACAAACAGCTGCTAAGGCTAGGGTCAGAGTGGGGCAGTCGGAACGCGCGTGCAGACGCACTAAATCACGGCGGCAGTAGCAGCACATAACGGCCAATGACGGCCAATATACGCAGTACGTGCGTACGAAAGTGCGCCGACACCACGCAACCAGCAAATGAACGCATTTTTATCAGAACGTGAAACCGCTGCTACTGACGTACAAAGTGCGCTGCGGCCGCATAGCAGCGTGTGTGCGTGATTAGGAGATGTCAGACGCTGCTAGTGTGCGGCCAACATAACGTTCAAACAGCCGGATTTCCCTAGACTTCTTTTTACCCCACCGTCATGAAATACGTCCAGAATTGCGCATCGTCTGACCACTTAAGCGTATTCCGTGAAAAAATGCGTGCGCACGCATCGACGTACATTTTGACGGTGGCTGCAGAAAATGCGCTCATCTGTCCCTAGCCTAAGGATCTCCATGTGAGTTCAGACATGTGCGGTATGTACTGAATGTGGGAGAAGCCTTTGCAGAACATCAGTAAATGAGCTCGCCCCGACAAGAAACAACGTGCTAAATCATTTACCTCTAAATCAAATCTGTATCGACACGCTAACTCACCGGGGAGCAAAGCCAGTTTCATGCCATGAATGGGGGTTAGGTTTCAGAACATAAAAATAAAGTAATATGGTATAATGCTAAGGCAGAATAGGTGAGTGAGAGCAATAATGATGTCCCCATTGGATATTATCTTAATCAGTATCCGGCACTGGACAAGAAAAGGGGGTCACCCTGAAACATGAATATAAACAATAGGATACTGTAATGCTCTGGCAATAGTAAAAAGTAACTTTTATTAGTAACCAAGTAAAAAAAACAAAGCAAAAACAACACAACAAAGGCTTAAAAGGTTTCTGTGGCCTATGTCCGTGTTTGTGTGTACCACACTGTGGGTCTATAGAAAATGCCATTATACGTCTATTAGGGTCCTTCAATGGAGATGACACTCTAAAGGGAGTTCACCCAGGTACTACAGATCCCAAATGAGGACTCAGTCATACAGGGTTATTCGAAGAGAATCGATAAGTCACTGCACGTTCGGTGACTTTTCGTTCACTTCAAATCGGCTTGATTCAGCGATCCCATTTCGGCGACCCTGTGGTGTATTCAGCAAGCACCACAGGGCCGTCGTAGTGCAGGGAAAGCCACCAAAAACCAGCCGAACACTCACGGCAAAACCCAGGCAAATGCACACCGAAACCCACCAAAACATCTGGATTAACCCCGCCGAACACGCCGGAGAAACCTAAGCAGGAGCCGATCAGAGCGCAGAGCAGCCGCCGGAAAAACCCGAGACCGCAGACGGAGTTCGCAAAAAGATCCCGAAAAATGCTTAAAAGATCCTAAAAAATTTATAAATAAAGAGACTTTTTACTGCAGAATATTATAATAAACGGTTTATTAGATATTGGATTAAAACGGGAATATTTTTAACATTGAAGCCTATGGGATTTGCCTGAATAAAACTGTCGAATGAAGCAACCGAATGGCAGGGCATTTCGGCAACTTTTCACTGCTGGTTTTTCTTCTCTGAATAGACGAAGCATTGCTTTTCTATGGGGATTTCACTGCCCTCGAACAGGCACTGTATGTGCTGGCAATTTCGCCAACATTTGACGAATTGCCTACACTCTGAATAGCCGAATGGCCAAGAAAGGTAACCGAACGCTGATTTTCAGCGTTCGGTTATCTTTCGGCAGCCATTCGGATCTCTTTGAATAACCCCTATAGCATAGTGAGGAAACGGCCCTTTGTGGGAGCGCTCACACCAGGGATTATAAAAATGAACAAGAATATAATGTTCCTGAAGATATGGGGTCATTATTGGAAGAAAATTAATCTACGCTTTCCTTTATCACTAGATGCTCCTTGAAGAGCACTTTCACCCCCACTATTAGAGAATATCATCACATTGAAACGTTTGTCAATGTGGTGACTGATGTCATTGAAGCGATCCATCCGTCTGACTCTTCCCCCCCCCCCCACACATCATCAGAACAACAACATGTCAGATTCTGATAAACAAGTGTAGCGCTCACTCCCGGAGGAGACGCTGAATTTAAACCTGGGTCAGTCTCCCCGCACTAGGGAATAAATATACACCAGCACTGTTGTGGATTTTATAAGTTCTATAGTTTACTGAATAAACTGGCATATAAAGAGCAGCACGGTATACGTATATATATTTACAGTAGTTCGTAATGCGAGAAACACGCAGCGGAAAAGAAAAAGGAATTTTAACCCCTTTGTGGTTGGAGTGTGAGTCCCGTACAGGTTGTGTCCCAAGAAAGTGTACGTGTATGCGTGTATTGGTACCCGGGTACAAGATTCAACTGGCCAGTGAATGATTTCAATGTGTCTTCGACTAGTCACGTTGGGGCCCTGTAGGTTTTGACAAAACTGCAGCGTGCTTTATTATTTTTACTGTGGCCGGGAAGGCCTCTCACCCATCCGCCAGATACTCTGCTCGACCCAGGACGTATCTCCGCTCGATCTGACTGGGACTCTGTGTCACCGGATCCGCTGTCTTGCTTGTCTGTTTCTGCCACCACCTGCACTCCCATTAGATCATCTGCGGTCTCCTAACTCGGGGTCCTTCAGCATACTCTGTATCTGTGTAAACTTCTCAACGGTGGATCACTAGGTCTTTGGCAAATAAAGTGAATCGATCTCCAGCTCCGCAAGGCCGCACCTGCGCTCCGGCCTGGTCACAATCGTTGTCTCTCTCACGTGCGTCTTACTCTCTTCACTCCTCTGTGCGCTCTGCTCATTATCCCCACGAGGCTGCAGATGTAAGTCTCTCCTGCCCACTCACTTCCTGTTCCCGCCGCAAAGCATGCTAGAAAATGTAGTCCCATTGTCCAGTGTCTTACATTGCGCTTGTCTCCCTCTGGTGGCCAAAAATAAGTACTACAGCAACCGTGTTTTAACCCAGCGCTACACAAGCTTTAAGAGATTTGGCTGGAAATAAAGATCTCATCATTAAACCCTCAGATAAAGGAGGAAATGTAGAGGCGATGGACCGCACACATTTTAGAAGATCGCACCACATACCTACGGCTACCCAGTAATCCCTTGACTATATTCTCTGAAGAATTGCAAGCTTTGCTCCAGAGAGGCTGAGACTTGGGTGTGATCAGTGAAAAAGCAAGGAAAGCACTATTACTAACAGCACTAGTAACAGCGACTTTTTACTGTCTGCCCAAGATCCACAAAAACAACACAAACCCTCCCAGTAGAGCATTACAATGTCCTATTGTTTATATTTAGTTTCAGAACATGATATAAACTTAACCCCTTCCATCTGAATAGTTTCTACCGACTGAAAAATAAATTTATACAGGCGGATAATGTCGTTGCCATTTTTTTAAGTTCACAATTATGGACGATACAACTGCGAGAGAAAACGCATTGTGACGTGTGTCACTTTGTCTTGGGGTACATGGTCCTGGAAATGTACAGTATTTGGGAGGTGCAGGCCTCATGTTTTATGTTATTTCCCTGCCCACTCTTATGTTGAAATCACCCTGTGCCTGTGTGGGGTGGTTGTGTAATCTGTTGTGTATGAATAAAGTTCTGGTCTAACATTATGTTCCATGTGTATCTGTTTATTTGAATAGTTTTGTTAATGGGGAAGTGTTTGCCTGACAAAGCAGATTATCTGCTGTTTTAGACTGTAATCTTGTTTTGCCATCCTGTCTTGCCTAGGAATGTTGAGCAAATGTTTATCTGTCCTAGACTAATTATGTCCCAAATGCCGTGAAGGGGAAGGAGCAGTAACATCAGAAACCCTAAAACAAAAAGAGGGGGCTCTTTCCCAAAGTAGAAAGCAAAATGGTGATACAATATTATAATGACCTTGCAGTTCTCAGATTTGTCCCCTCCAACGGACGTGCATGAAAATACTTTAAAAGATAGTAATGGAGATCTACAAGGAACATAAACAATGAAGGATCATAGCGTTATACTGTTGAAACAGTGATGCAACATTTTTGCCCCTGCTAGAATCGCACTCACAGGGTTTCAGATTATTTTGCACATATAACGTTACCCCTCCTATGGGTACTCTCATGAGGCCCAGGATATCGCCATGCGTCGGTTCCTCCACCAGACTTAACGTGTTGCCGCTGCCACAGCTTCGGAAATCGAGTGTCCGCTCACGGAAGGATTCAGATCGGAATCAGGGTAAATAAAATAAGGTTCTAGATTGTGAGTTCCTACGGGAATAGGGCCCTCCTCTCCTCCTGTACTGTTTGTCAATTGTTGTCCAATGTATTGTAACCCTGTCTATACTGTGCCTATTGTACAGCGCTACAGAATATGCTGGCTCTTTATAAATATAGAAGAATAATAATAATTCCAGAACATAAATCTGACGCGTTTCATTAGCTCTAGGCCAACTTCATCAGTGATAAAATACACACATAGCCCTCCTCCCTTTTATAGTCCCCATCTTTAGAGGCAATCCAATCCCAATCCGGTCGCTGTTTCCTGTCTCCGGCACGGATACTTCCGGTCTCATGGCGACTCACGATAACCCGTTTCCTGTTCTCCGCCATCTTGGTGCAGGCATAAATTTACGGCGCTTCCTGTGACCATCCTGTTATCTCGGTCTTTATCCCATGTGCTCCGGCCAGCTCGTACAATCAAAGCAAATGTGTAGTCCCATATGTGGCTTGCGATGGCATCAGGGGGATATGCTCACATCATAGTTTAACATAAATGGGAAGAGAAGGGCTTAATCACAAAAATGCAGCTATGCAAATATATGGCAAATTCACACATTATACATTAAAAAGAACTACAAAAGCCGTGAAGGAACGAACAAACCATCATATACAATTAATAACATCTATTTCCAAATAGTATCCTCCTTTTGGATACTATTAACCCTTTCACTGCTGAGGACGTGTGGGGAACATCCATATTGACTCCTAAGGAAAGATAGGGTGCACCCCACTCTCAAGACTCCTCACTTGCAAGTTAAACCCTGCTTTACAGCAAACCCTGGAACCAGCATACAGTCTATTACTTGCTTCATATAGACTCTGGTCCGTTTATTTCCTGTTGAGTTTATTCTTTAAATAAACCTTTTTATGCCTGTAATCTACATGACTCCTCCAATCACTGCACCATGGGCTCATCTCACCAACCGTCGCACTCCATTCCTGACACCTGGCCTGTTTCGCACAAAACCAGAGAAGTTACAGTTCCGTCTAATTACTTATTGATATGTATGGTTTACTGTATGACACTGATGTAGATGTTCGTTCGCTGAACAATATTTGTACTGTAACCTTCAATAAAAACCCTCGTTTTAAAAATAAAATAAAAACCTGGCCTGCTAGAGCTAGTTGAGGACTGGATTTAGGAACCATTAACCTAGAGTATTGATATTATCAAGGAGCAGTCTCCCCCTAGAGGGCATTTAAAGATAGGGGTGCAGATACATAGGTATGCGGTCTGCTATGCATAATTTAGCGCTATTTTGATCACATACCGAAATGAACAGGGTACTCCACCATGTTTTAATCGTTCTTACTATTCGTACTTATATTATATGATACAATAACGTTTTGTTTTATTGTTATACATACCACCATTGGTTGTGTACTAGTATTAAACACAATCCTTATTTTCTATTTTGTGTTTTTATTGCAAAAGGTGGCATTCTATCACAATACAAGCTTGAAGTCACTGAGCTCTTCGGAACGACCCATTTTGGTCACACATGTTTGTAAATGCAGACTGCAGGGTTGGGTGCTCGATTTTATAAACCAGAGGCAAAGGCTCAGCTTGAAACTCCTGAATTCAGTAATGTAATGTGGGGTCCAGTACCCACGTGTACAAAGCTCCCCTTGCTGTCAGTATCCCGAAGTAGTACTGATTCTGGCCCAAACCCACCCAGTCAATAGCCGGAGCTCTTTGCAGAGTGAAAACAAAACTGGGAATGACTTTATTTAGGGTTTCCAATTACAAACACAGACAGGGGGATGTGCAGAATATAATGGTAAAATGCGCCCCAGTGTTCCCACACATACGCAGAGAAATCTGGATTAAGCCAGATCCTGGGGGGTTGGATGGAATCAGGGGAAACAAAGGAAACCATTAATAATATAACAGAGACATCAGGGGGATAGGGCACAAAAAACACAATCTGCACCTAGAATTTTAGGTACAGTGTGTCTTCAACATAGGAGAGCAGGTCGGGCCCGACCACGGTGCCGGTTGGAGCAAAGGCTCCATGCGGCAAACTCCATGGGGTGGCCACTACCCTATTTCTTAGCAGTGCTGCCGGCTAACTGCGCCCACACACATGCAGCCAGTTGGTCCAGGATTGGAAGAGCAGGATCAAGGCGCGTGTGGGTGGATGCTTCTTGGGCTACGGCAGCTCGTCTCTCTTCCCACCGGCACCAGCAACCAGGTAAATAACACCTGGGAAGTTAGATGTTTTCTAATTTTTGGAGCCAACCTGCCTGCTGAGTGATCAGGTCTGCTCAATGAGACTGGTGATTCTCCTTCATACGTCAGGGTGAGTTTAACTGTAGCGCAGGGTGCAGGGCTCCGGGTGCAGAGCAATATGACTGGGCTGAACCCCATTCTTACAGTAATAATCTGCTAATCAAGGATAAAATTGAGACTGAGTATATATATAAACCATGTATATTCATTATGTATTCTTTTTATATTTATGGTTTTAGCTATTATTGTGACTTTATATTCTTTGTAATGTGTTTGTAGGAGACATCAGTGCTTGGGCATCCTGTGCCAGTTGTTGAGTGTAGAGCTGTGCATGGTGTGTAGTGAATATTTGTCTACAACAGGGCTCGACAAAACTTCGCTAGGTCACCATGGCGACTAGAAAAGCTGTCCTAGTACCTGGGATTGAATACAACCCCCCCCCCCCCTTGTGGGGTGGGGGTGGGGGTTGGTCGCTGGGTCCTCCAGCCGGGCTCTCCCTAGATCTTAGAGGCCAGGTTACGAGAGCTTGAACTAGTTTTTTGTTTTTCTTTTTAAAGCACTGTGGAGAAGTAGAGCCGTGGGTCTGTCTTTCTGCCTCTGGTTTCTGCTGCTTCACATGCTGCCTCCAGCCTCCTCCTCCCTGAGCTCCGTCTCTGCTGTTGGTTTCACAGTAAACCCCTGGTTCCTCTCCTTCCCAGGTGATTTCACACTGTCCCTTATGAGACAGCTTTCTTTTTACTCTTCCCAGTGTTAAGCCGGCCCTCCCCTATGCTCTCTGCATATCAGTACCAGCCTGACAAGATGGTACAGTACCCCAGATAGATTGTGACACTGCCGTGCCAGGGAGGCGGGATCCTGCTGAACAAGCACAAGGGGCAGATGAGGTACACATTTGGTGGTCTTGGAGCCGTTGGGGCATTTTCCATGAGAGCTGGGGGGCATTATCCATGAGAGCTGGGGGGCATTATCCATCAGAGCTGGGCCTGGGGGCAGGGCCGGCCTTGGGCCTTTAGGCGCCCTGTGCGAGAAAGCTTTACAGCACCCCTAGTGACCACACCCTTTCAGTGGCCTCACCCAACTCCAATACCGGCTTCCCCCCCACACAATTGCCCCCAATATATAAATAAGTAAATATGTATTTTTATTTTAAAACATAAATATAATGCATATATAGATGAGCCTTGAGCCCTTAAAAAGACACCCGCACACACTGAATATATGGAGGAGCCCCTAAAAAGACATCCACACACACTGAATATATGGGGGAACCCCTAAAAAGACACCCACACACACTGAATATATGGGGGAACCCCTAAAAAGACACCCACACAGACTGAATATATGGAGGAACCTCTAAAAAGACACCCGCACAGCCATAAAGTGCTCCACAGCCATAAAAATCACAGTAATGTGCTGTGCGTGGGCGTATTACAGAGCTGAGTGAGCTCCACAGCCTTTTTACACCCTTATATATTAAGAGTTGCCAGTATCAGTCAGTGCCCCCTTATATAGTAACAGTGCCAGTATCAGTCAGTGCCCTCCTTATATATTAACAGTGCCAGTGCTGCCAGTATCAGTCGGTGCCCCCTTATATAGTAACAGTGCCAGTATCAGTCAGTGCCCTCCTTATATATTAACAGTGCCAGTGCTGCCAGTATCAGTCGGTGCCCCCTTATATAGTAACAGTGCCAGTATCAGTCAGTGCCCCCTTATATATGAACAGTGCCAGTGCTGCCAGTATCAGTGCCCACTTATATATTAACAGTGCCAGTATCAGTGCCCCCTTATATATTATCAGTGCCAGTGCTGCCAGTATCAGTCAGTGCCCGCTTATATAGTAACAGTGCCAGTGCCCACTAACATATAATATATATATATATATATATATGACGAAACGACTGCAAAAGCTCAGAAAATGTGTGGCCTTGTCGAATCTGTTGTTTAGTAGGGTGTGAGATTTTAACGGATTGCACATCCCTAATCTGGTCTATGCTGAAATTAAAGTCTCCGCAAACCAAGAGGCATCCTGTGTGTAGTTGTTGGGTGCGACGCAGTACCCCAGAGAGGAGATAGATCTGGTTGGTATGGGGGGAGTATACATTAACCAGTGTAAATAAAGTGTGGTTTATGTAGCAAACCAGTATCAAGTATCGCCCCGGGGGATCTGAGATTTTCCTGTGCAATTAATATGCTGCGTCGCGGTGGACAAGAATGGAGACTCCTATAGCTTTCGATGGGTCAGTAACATGAAATCGAGTGGCTACGTGTGGAGGTTTAGCATAGGGTGAGTTAGCTGTTTAAAGTGGGTTTCCTGGAGGTAAAATACTTCTGTTCCCAATCGTCTAAGCTCTGTGTAAAGGGAGTGGCGTTTAAATGGGATGTTCAGTCCCTTGCAGTGGCGTAGCGTGGGTTGTCAGCGCCCGGGCCCAGCCAAGAATTGTGCGCCCCCCCCAACCTGTGGACACGTTGTCATGCCCTGATTCCCTTCCACCATTAGCATTGAACCCCTTAACTGTGATACGACAACCACTCGGGATACTTGGTTCCAGCCAAACAACACGGTATTCTAGGGTTTAAACAGCGTCAGACTTGAAGTTGTGAAAATGAAAGGTCTTTTTATTCCAGCATTACTCTCACATGGATATTGCCCCAGCCAGCTCTCACATGGATATTGCCCCAAGCCTCACATGGATATTGCCCCAGCCAGCTCTCACATGGATATTGCCCCAGTCAGCTCTCACATGGATATTGCCCCAGCTCTCACATGGATAGTGCCCCAGCCAGCTCTCACATGGATAGTGCCCCAGCCAGCTCTCACCTGGATATTGCCCCAGCCAGCTCTCACATGGATATTGCCCCAGCCAACGCTCACATGGATATTGCCCCAGCCAGCTCTCACATGGATATTGCCCCAGCCAGCTCTCACATGGATATTGCCCCAGCTCTCACATGGATATTGCCCCAGCCAGCTCTCACATGGATATTGCCCCAAGCCTCACATGGATATTGCCCCAGCCAGCTCTCACATGGATATTGCCCCAGCCAGCTCTCATGGATATTGCCCCAGCTCTCACATGGATAGTGCCCCAGCCAGCTCTCACATGGATAGTGCCCCAGCCAGCTCTCACCTGGATAGTGCCCCAGCCAGCTCTCACCTGGATATTGCCCCAGCCAGCTCTCACATGGATATTGCTCCAGCCAACTCTCACATGGATATTGCCCCAGCCAGCTCTCACATGGATATTGCCCCAGCCAGCTCTCACATGGATATTGCCCCAGCTCTCACATGGATAGTGCCCCAGCCAGCTCTCACATGGATAGTGCCCCAGCCAGCTCTCACCTGGATATTGCCCCAGCCAGCTCTCACATGGATATTGCTCCAGCCAACTCTCACATGGATATTGCCCCAGCCAGCTCTCACATGGATATTGCCCCAGCCAGCTCTCACATGGATATTGCCCCAGCTCTCACATGGATAGTGCCCCAGCCAGCTCTCACATGGATAGTGCCCCAGCCAGCTCTCACCTGGATAGTGCCCCAGCCAGCTCTCACCTGGATATTGCCCCAGCCAGCTCTCACATGGATATTGCCCCAGCCAACTCTCACATGGATATTGCCCCAGCCAACTCTCACATGGATATTGCCCCAGCCAGCTCTCACATGGATATTGCTCCAGCCAGCTCTCACATGGATATTGCCCCAGCCAGCTCTCACATTGATATTGCCCCAGCCAGCTCTCACATGGATATTGCCCCAGCCAGCTCTCACATGGATATTGCCCCAGCCAGCTCTCACATGGATATTGCCCCAGCTCTCACCTGGATATTGCCCCAGCCAGCTCACACATGGATATATTGCCCCAGCCAGCTCTCACATGGATATTGCCCCAGCCAGCTCTCACATGGATATTGCCCCAGCCAGCTCTCACCTGGATATTGCCCCAGCCAGCTCACACATGGATATATTGCCCCAGCCAGCTCTCACATGGATATTGCCCCAGCCAACTCTCACACATGGATATATTGCCCCAGACAGCTCTCACATGGATATTGCCCCAGCCAGCTCTCACATGGATATTTCCCCAGCCAGCTCTCACATGGATATTGCCCCAGCCAGCTCTCACATGGATATTGCCCCAGCCAGCTCTCACATGGATATTGCCCCAGCTCTCACCTGGATAGTGCCCCAGCCAGCTCTCACATGGATATTGCCCCAGCCAGCTCTCACATGGATATTGCCCCAGCCAGCTCTCACCTGGATATTGCCCCAGCTCTCACATGGATATTGGCCCAAGCCTCACACATGGATATTGCCCCAGCTCTCATCTGGATATTGCCCCAGCCAGCTCTCACATGGATATTGCCCCAGCCAGCTCTCACATGGATATTGCCCCAGCTCTCACCTGGATAGTGTCCCAGCCAGTTCTCACATGGATATTGCCCCAGCCAGCTCTCATCTGGATATTGCCCAGCTCTCACCTGTATATTGCCCCAGCCAGCTCACACATGGATATATTGCCCCAGCCAGCTCTCACATGGATATTGCCCCAAGCCTCACACATGGATATTGCCCCAGCCAGCTCTCACCTGGATATTGCCCCAGCTCCGGATGCCAGCAGGGGTTGGGGGCCTAGATGCCATGCAGCGGGAGTGCCCGGTCGGAGGTCCTGAACAGTGTGAAGGGGAGTATTGAAGGGGAGGCGGCTGCATGCGTGCGTGCGCAGGTCACGCGGTCCGGACAGTCAGGTGGTACATAGACTCAGTACCACCTGACTAGCCGGACCGCGTGACCTGCGCCTGCACGCAGCCGTCTCCCCTTCAACACTCCCCTTCACACTGTGCGGGACCTCCGATCGGGCATTCCCGCTGCACGGCATCTGGGTCCCCTCAACCCGCGGGCCTGGCGGGTCAGTCCGGGCCTGAACTTTTAGGGGCGCAAATTTCTTTTGAAATTATGCGCCCCTAAGAAAACTGCGCCCGGGGCCACGGCCCCCCCAGCCCCCCACGCTACGCCACTGGTCCCTTGACATTATATGACACCAACTTCATTAACTGCTGTGGGGAGCAGAACCGGTGTATCTCTCGTCCTCTTATCAACACTACGTACACATATGCAGTTTGGAAGGTGGTGGAGAACAGAAAACAATTATAGATATCCACTATGAAAATATTGGTAGCATGACACCCAGAATGCTCAAGATGAATAATTGTAACAACGTAATGGTCACAGAGAATATAGGGTATTGACTCCTTATTGATAGGACAGCTGATCCACTGAACAAAATCCGTAGGATCACAAATTCATCTGGTGACAATGGATAAACAAAAACCTTTTATTGAAACACCACGACATAAGACTAAAATAAGTCATAATCATAACACACAAACAAACATAAACATGTGAATTAAAAAACAAAGGACCTACTAGCTACCATATATATCCAATGTATAAGAATGGAACATTGAATCATTCACATTCCTAGGAAAAACAAACTGGACATTATATGCACCAAATACTGATAATTCTGTCAAAAGGAGTAGGTAAAAGAGCTAGGGATATAAAATGATTGATATACACTGCTCAAAAAAATAAAGGGAACACAAACATAAGACATCCTAGATCTGAATGAAATATTCTTATTAAATACTGTGGTCATTACATAGTTGAATGTACTGACAACAAAATCACACAAACATTATCAATGGAAATCTAATTGAGCAAACCATGGAGGTCTGGATTTGGAGTTACACTCAAAATTAAAGTGGAAAACATCACTACAGGCTGATCCAGCTTTGATGTAATGTCCTTCAAACAAGTCAAAATGAGGCCCAGTAGTGTGTGTGGCCTCCACGTGCCTGTATGACCTCCCTACAATGCCTGGGCATGCTCCTGATGAGGTGGCGGATGGTCTACTGAGGGATCTCCTCCCACACCTGGACTAAAGCATCCCCCAACTCCTGGACAGTCTGTGGTGCAACTTGGCGTTGGTGCCAAATTGGTCATGCTGGAGGATGTTGCAGGGAGCAGAACGTTCTCCACGGCTTCTCCACACCCTGTCACGTCTGTCACATGTGCTCAGTGTGAACCTTCTTTCATCTGTGAAGATCACAGGGCGCCATTGGCGAAGCTGCCAATCTTGGTGTTTTCTGGCAAATGCCAAACGTCCTGCACGGTGTTTGGCTGTAAGCACAACCCCACCTGTGGACGTCGGGCCCTCATACCACCCTCATGTAGTCTGTTTCTGACTGTTTGAGCAGCCACATGCACATTTGTGGCCCGCTGGAGGTAATTTTGCAGGGCTCTGGCAGTGCTCGTCCTGTCCCTCCTTGCAGAAAGGCGGAGGTAGCGGTCCTGCTGCTGGGTTGTTGCCCTCCTACGGCTTCCTCCACGTCTCCTGATGTACTGGCCTGTCTCCTGGTAGCGCCTCCATGCTCTGGACACTACGCTGACAGACACAGCAAAACTTCTTGCCACAGCTCGCATTGATGTACCATCCTGGATGAGCTGCACTACCTGAGCCACTTGTGTGGGTTGTAGACTCCGTCACATGCTACCACTAGAGTGACAGCACCGCCAGCATTCAAAAGTGACCAAACCATCAGCCAGAAAGCATAGGAACTGAGAAGTGGTCTGTGGTCACCACCTGCAGAACCACTCCTTTATTGGGGATGTCTTGCTACCTGCCTTTGCTTCCCACCTCTTGTCTATTCCATTTGCACAACAGCATGTGGACTTGATTGTCAATCAGTGTTGCTACCTAAGTGGACAGTTTGATTTCACAGACGTGTGATTGACTTGGAGTTACATTGTGTTGTTTAAGTGGTCCCTTTATTTTTTTGAGCAGTGTATATATATATAAGCTTAGACTTAAGAATTTTTCAACCTATGGTAAAATCTGATATAATGTACCCATGCATGAAGCTGTTGTTGTTGATTTTTGAATGTGTTGACTGGAGTGCTCTCTCCTTGGTTTTGTTTGTATTTTATTTTTGAGACGCACCCACACTGAAAACTTACAGTCAGTCCCAGAAATATTGGGACATTGACACAATTCTAACATCTTTGGCTCTATACACCACCACAATGGAGTTGGAATGAAACAAACACAATGTGCTTTAACTGCAGACTGTCAGCTTTAATTTGAAGGTATGTACATCCAACTCCCGTGAACGGTGTAGGACTTACAGCAGTTTGCAGATGTGCCTCCCACTTGTTAAGGGACTAAAAGTAATGGGACAGAATAATAATCATAAATCAAACTTTCCCTTCTTAATACTTGGTTGCAAATCCTTTGCAGTCAATCACAGCCTGAAGTCTGGAACACGTAGACATCTCCAGACGCTGGGTTTCATCCCTGGTGATGCTCTGCCTCTACTGCAACTGTCTTCAGTTCCTGCTGGTTTTTGGGGCATTTTCCCTTCAGTTTTGTCTTCAGCAAGTGAAATGCATGCTCAATTGGATTCAGGTCAGGTGATTGACTTGGCCATTGCATAACATTCCACTTCTGTCCCTTCAAAAACTCTTTGGTTGCTTTTGCAGTATGCTTTGAGTCATTGTCCATCTGCACTGTGAAGCGCCGACCAATGAGTTCTGCAGCATTTGGCTGAATGTGAGCAGATAATATTGCCCGAAACACTTCAGAATTCATATGCTGCTTTTGTCAGCAGTCACATCTATATCATAAAACGATAAGCTCCGGCGTGTCCGTCGCCAAAAAAACAGACTGCGCATGCGCGCGCAACCTGCGGTGGTTGGCTGCGCGCGCATCCAACGGCCGCAGCACGCGCACAGCCGGTGTGCGCGAGGGACAAAACAAATTCGATCCATTGGAGAGGCGCACAGCACAGCGCCTCTCCAATGGACTGGATTTGTTTATCTCCTCTGTGCCCGGCCTCCATCTCCTCAGTGTCCGGCCTCCATCTCCTCAGTGCCCGGTTTGCCAGCCATATTACCAGTCTGTCATGCACATTGCCATGCACAATACCATTCTGCCATGCACAATACCAGTCTGCCTGACATATTACCAGTTCGCCAGCCATATTACCAGTCTGCCATGTACAATACCAGTCTGCCAGCCATATTACCAGTTCGCCAGCCATATTACCAGTCTGCCATGCACAATACCAGTCTGCCAGCCATATTACCAGTCTGCCATGCACAATACCAGTCTGCCAGACATATTACCAGTCTGCCAGCCATATTACCAGTCTCCAGTATACAGGTGAAACTCAAAAAATTAGAATATCGTGCAAAAGTTCATTTATTTCAGTAATGCAACTTAAAAGGTGAAACGAATATATGAGATAGTTCAAGCCCTGATTTGTCATAATTATGATGATTATGGCTTACAGCTCATGAAAACCCAAAATCCACAATCTCAGAAAATTAGAATATTGTGAAAAGGTGCAATATATTCTAGGCTCAAAGTGTCCCACTCTAATCAGCTAATTAAGCCATAACACCTGCAAAGGGTTCCTGAGCCTTTAAATGGTCTCTCAGTCTGGTTCAGTAGGAATCACAATCATAGGAAAGACTGCTGACCTGACAGTTGTGCAGAAAACCATCATTGACACCCTCCATAAGGAGGGAAAGCCTCAAAAGGTAATTGCAAAAGAAGTTGGATGTTCCCAAAGTGCTGAATCAAAGCACATTAATAGAAAGTTATGTGGAAGGGAAAAGTGTGGAAGAAAAAGGAGCACAAGCAGCAGGGATGACCGCAACCTGGAGAGGATGGTCAGGAAAAGGCCATTCAAAGGTGTTGGGGACTTTCACAAGGAGTGGACTGAGGCTTGAGTCAGTGCATCAAGAGCTACCACACACAGACGGATCCTGGACATGGGCTTCAAATGTCGTAATCCTCTTGTCAAGCCGCTCCTGAACAACAAACAACGTCAGAAGCGTCTTACCTGGGCTCAAGAAAAACAGACCTGGTCTGTTGCTCAGCGGCTCCAAAGTCCTCTTTTCTGATGAGAGCAACATTTGCATCTCATTTGGAGACCAAGGACCAGAGTATGGAGGAAGAATGGAGAGGCACACACTGCAAGATGCTTGAAGTCCAGTGTGAAGTTTCCACAGTCTGCGTTAATTTGGGAGCCATGTCATCTGCTGGTGTTGGTCCACTGTGCTTCATTAAGTCCAGGGTCAATGCAGCCGTCTACCAGGAGATTTTGGAGCACTTCATGCTTCCTTCCGCAGACCAGCTTTGTGGGGATGCTGACTTCATTTTTCAGCAGGACTTGGCACCTGCCCACACTGCCAAAAGCACCAAAACCTGGTTCAATGACCATGGGATTATTGTGCTTGATTGGCCAGCAAACTCACCTGACCTGAACCCCATAGAGAATCTATGGGGCATTGCCAAGAGAAAGACGAGAGACATGAGACCGAACAATGCAGAAGAGCTGAAGGCCGCTATTGAAGCATCCTGGTCTTCCATAACACCTCAGCAGTGCCACAGGCTGATAGCTTCCATGCCACATCGCCGCATTGAGGTAGTAATTGCTGCAAAAGGGGCCCAAACCAAGTACTGAGTACATCTGCAGCTTATACTTTTCAGAGGTCCCATATTGTTCTATGTACAATCCTTGTTTTATTGATTGCATGGAATATTCTGATTTCCTGAGATTGTGGATTTGGGTTTTCATGAGCTGTAACCAGAATCCCCACAATTATGACAAATCACGGCTTGAACTATCTTGCTTTGCATGTAATGAGTCTCATATTAGTTTCACCTTTTAAGTTGCATTACTGAAATAAATGAACTTTTGCTCCATATTCTAATTTTTCGAGTTTCATCTGTAAGTTCTGATGAATGATAATAAAAAGGTCTGTTACAGAAAAAAAAGAAAAATTGCTATTAGAAAAAAAAAATGGTTACAATGGATACAAAAAAAATAAAATCAATAAATAAAGAGATTTTTTACTATGGATTAAAGGAATAAACGGTTTATTAGATATTGGATAAAAACAGGAATATTTTTAACATTGAAACCTATGGTGTTCGTTCGCCCTGAATAAACCTGCCAAATGAAAACACCGGACATCAGGACATTTCTTTGCTGTTCGGTGTCTCTGAACAGATTAACCATTACTTCTCTATGAGGACTTTCACTGCCTTCGAACAGGCACCGTACTTGCTGTCAGTTTGCCAAAATTTGTGTAGGAGCATATCACAGAGCTCCACAGCAATAAACCTCACAGTAATGTGTGCCATGTATTATGAGCATTCAGTGTTATATGGGAGTACTAATTTATGAGTAAAAGTAGTTAAAACCCCCACCCGTAAAACTCGGGGGGGGGGTGACACCATACGTTACCGCACCGGGTGACACCAACCCTAGTAACGCCACTGAGTGTATGTGGTCAAATAAGAGTACATCCGGAGTGGAAATCTGAAGAAGACGCTAAAAGAGTTCCGTGACATAGATTGCGAGCTCGGGTACAGTCACTGAATCAGGGATACCTCGTATCTTCAAGTTGTTATGGCGTGACCTGTCCTCTAAGTCTGCGATTTTTTTTTATTTTTTTTCTCGTGCCTCCTGGAGTTTTGTCTCTAGGTCCTCCACCTTCCCTGCCATGTCGTTGTGGGATGCAGCAAGGTCTGCCATCTTCTCCTCTAGCCTGTCAGTGCTCTCCCCGTTGTCTCGAATGTTGTGCCAGATGTTTTCAGCAAAGGCGTCCAGCTGGGATGTCAGTGTGTTTGAGAGGGCCGACAGCATGGGTTCCAGCGGAGCCATAAATGCGTCTAAAACAGAAGATAGGATGAAACGAAAGGGCGCTTTAGATCTTAGTACGGATCGCTACACGTTCAAGCAATTAGGGTGTCTCCCTCACCATAAAAATAATTGAAAAAATGTAAACCAGGTGCAAGAACAGCGCTCCTTCGTAGACACCAGAACAACTCCCCACACCACCTCAAGATGATACAAAACAGATGACAGAAATCTTACGTTTCTGTGAAGAGGTAATTTGTTTGAGGGGAATATCTCTAATGAAGACACGTAGTTATACTCATAGAGGATCCAATGGATAAGAGAAGGAAAAGAGGGAGAGAAAATACAATAGTGCAAATCAAACAATTTCAGTTGGTATATAATGTATCCAAAGTCTCATGCACTCACGCTTTTCAAGAGCTTCCTAGCTCTATTGTATTCGCTCTTCGAACTGTTAAGGGCCAGTCCAACGGCCAAAGATGACAGAGCTTTCTCAATCTTTTAAATATTTTTCTCCTTTAGATCTCAAAAAAGAGAAAAGAGGGCTCACATGGCATAGTATTGCAGCTTTATCATAAGTTACAAATAACGACCAGGGGAGGAGTATTACTCACCCTATAAAGAGCCACACCGAGCTCTAGGGATCCAACGTATGTAAATTGTTCACGGCACAATTTATAAAAGCCAAATTCCATAAAATAATAAGTACCATAAGGTGCCCAAAAATCAGGAATAAAATGTATTTAATATAAAACCATGTAAAACACAAAAAAGTTACAGAGCCAGACGCGTTTCGCGCATCACGCGCTTCCTCAGTGGCAACAAGAAAAGAAAAAAGTTACACAGATAGTAAACATGCATATATATACATCTCCTACTCCTAATGGGAGTGATGACAGGTGTTGAAAACGCTAATTTTCGCGCCATAATATATTTCCACTATTAATTTGCCCACCTTCAATTAAAGAGCTTTTATTTTCGATTTGTCCATCACATAGCGGAAGATAGTGGGCGAATTTCATTTTCCGGGTTAGAATATCATCCACGCTGAGAAGCTTCCACTTCCGGTTCGCCCTCAATCAAGAAGGCGGCCGAGTTTTGCTTCCGGAGCAGAACTCCGTTGGTCTGGAATTCATCTTCCGGATCCTGTGCGCATGCGTGGAGATCTCCTTTGCGTCATGCAATACCAGCGTCCATAATGCTTAACGTTCTGGATAAGTTATGAGTATAACTACGTGTCTTCATTAGAGATATTCCCCTCAAACAAATTACCTCTTCACGGAAACGTAAGATTTCTGTCATTTGTTTTGTATCATCTTGAGGTGGTGTGGGGGGTTGTTCTGGTGTCTACGAAGGAGCGCTGTTCTTGCACCTGGTTTACATTTTTATAAATGCGTCTAAGCCCGGGGGTGCGATGGAGGAGGCATTGCCAGTGCTAGGGAATGGTGAGGAGAAGCCGCCGCCATCTTGCGCAATCACTCCGTCCTGGCGCTTTGGGCCCTTAAGTGTGAAAAAAAATCAGCCCCTCAGGAGTGCTTCCTGCTTCAATAGGGAGACACCGGTGCTCTCCGGGTTAGCGGTGCCACGGGACGATTGATCCACATGTGATCTCCGCTTTTAACTGCGTGTCAGGCCAGCGTGGAGCTCTGCTCACACACGTCTGCCATTAACCGTGGTCAGGCCATGCCCCCCTGTGTTATGTGTTTGTACCAGATATCTGCTATCTTTTTGTACCAGGGACAGCTAGTTATGGGGGAGGGGGGCTCCTTTCTTTTCTAACCACTCCCAGAGGTGTGCCATTACACATTGGGCTCTATTACATTCTTTGCGCAAAAACGGCGCGCAATGTGTGATTTGTTTTCATTTTTTTTGTGTGAAGCATTAAACGGGAACGCCCGAAAATCACCGCTGGTATTACATTCCTCGCGCATTTTATGATCCGTCGGGAAATTGCGCGTGTAAAAATGACGCGCAAAGTCACGCACAAAGTTTGCGCGCAGAAATCAGTGAGCGCAATGTCATTTTTAACGCGAGTCCGTCAGACAAACACATTTTGTGCAGACTGCGCACAACAAATGTACGTTTTGACAGAAGACAAGGTAGTGGCCGTCATTTTTGCTGGATCTAGTAAAAATAAGTGCGGACGCAGCGCACAACGGAGAAGGTCGATGCGCACAAAAGTGCGCTGCGTCCGCATTTTTTTTTTCTACATCCATCAAAAATGACGGCCACTACCTTGACTTTTGACGGATCTAGTAAAAACAATGCGGACAAAGCGCACTTTTGTGCGCGTCGACGTTCTCCGTTCTGAATCCGCAGTTTGGTACCACCAGCTTTTCAAAGACGTTAAAATGATGCACGCAAACGTCCGTTAAATTGTGCGCTAGGATTGTAATACCATTTGCGCACAAACGCACTTGCGCACACAATGTTAAGTATAGGATGCGCGCACTAAATTGCGTTTGTAAAGGGTTCGCGCAGGGTCACTCGCATTTTGTGCGCGAACTTCATAATACGACGTTGTGCGGCAGGTTTGACTGCAGCCCTTAATGGCAGGTGAGGCTCTGGCGGGTGGGTATAAATGCCAGCGGGGCGTACTAGTATGCCCGGCTCTCCAGCTGCTGCTGCCCATAGACGACAGAGGGGCCGGCTAACCTGTCACCACAGCGTTCAGACCCACCTGCCACCGGGCGTGCCATTTAAGTGGTTAAAATCTGTTTTGCTTTTATTTGTATTGTTGTGGGATTATACGGAACTCCTTCCCTCTCCTTTATCCCCTGTAGCTCCATCACTTTTGTCCTGTGCGTCCTGAGCCCTGTGAGGCCGCAGATCCACCTGGTGAATCCAGAGGGGAGATCCAGCCTGAGGGTCCTGGGAGTGAGCGGCCTTCTTGTAAGTAAATCCATATATTGCTGATTATAACCTGTATCCGCTGTATAATGATGTGTGTGAATTCAGGAATGAAATGTCTCCCAGCCATGGCAATAAGGCCATGCTTAGTCTTTAAGAAGCCCCTGTGTGACAATCACCCCCTGACCAGAATGGCTGGTATGGAGCTTTCTGGCAGGAAATGGGTTATTTGTGCCCCATTAGTAAGTAAATGGTTAAATGTTTCAAGGAAGAGCTGAATATTTGCCAGACGAGGTTAAATGTCTGAACTGCTATATAGAGCACTAGTGATCCTCAATCATTTGTGACAAACTGTAAACCATAGGCGTGTACAGGGGGTGTGACTAGTGTGTCCAAGCACACCCTAATGGTGGGTGAAGAGGTCTTCTTTCATCTCCTACGTTGACATTTTATATTTCCTTCTACTGGTTCATGATGAACAACATACAGCTGAAACTCGAAAAATTAGAATATCGTGCAAAAGTTCATTTATTTCAGTAATGCAACTTAAAACATGAAACTAATATATGAGATAGTTCGAGCCGTGATTTGTCATAATTGTGATGATTATGGCTTACAGCTCATGAAAACCCCAAATCCACAATCTCAGAAAATTAGAATATTGTGAAAGGTGCAATATATTCTAGGCTCAATGTGTCCCTCTCTAATCAGCTAATTACGCCATAAAACCTGCAAAGGGTTCCTGAGCCTTTAAATGGTCTCTCAGTCTGGTTCAGTAGGAATCACAATCTTGGGAAAGACTGCTGACCTGACAGTTGTGCAGAAAACCATCATTGACACCCTCCATAAGGAGGGAAAGCCTCAAAAGGTAATTGCAAAAGAAGTTGGATGTTCCCAAAGTGCTGTATCAAAGCACATTAATAGAAAGTTATGTGGAAGGGAAAAGTGTGGAAGAAAAAGGTGCACAAGCAGCAGGGATGACCGCAACCTGGAGAGGATTGTCAGGAAAAGGCCATTCAAAAGTGTTGGACTTTCACAAGGAGTGGACTGAGGCTTGAGTCAGTGCATCAAGAGCCACCACACACAGACGGATCCTGGACATGGGCTTCAAATGTCGTAATCCTCTTGTCAAGCCGCTCCAGAACAACAAACAACATCAGAAGCGTCTTACCTGGGCTAAAGAAAAACAGACCTGGTCTGTTGCTCAGTGGCTCCTAAATCCTCTTTTCTGATGAAAGCTAATTTTGCATCTTATTTGGAAACCAAGGACCAGAGTATGGAGGAAGAATGGAGAGGCACACACTGCAAGATGCTTGAAGTCCAGTGTGAAGTTTCCACAGTCTGTGTTGATTGTGGAGCCATGTCATCTGCTGGTGTTGGTCCACTGTGCTTCATTAAGTCCAGCCGTCTACCAGGAGATTTTGGAGCACTTCATGCTCCCTTCCGCAGACAAGCTTTATGGGGATGCTGACTTCATTTTCCAGCAGTACTTGGCACCTGGCCACACTGCCAAAAGCACCAAAACCTGGTTCAATGACCATGGGATTACTGTGCTTGATTGGCCAGAAAACTCCCCTGACCTGAACCCCATAGAGAATCTGCAAAAGGGGCCCAAGCCAAGTACTGAGTACATATGCATGCTTATACTTTTCAGAGGTCCAACATTGTTTTATGTACAATCCTTGTTTTATTGATTGCATGTAATCTAATTTTCTGAGATTGTGGATTTGGGGTTTTCATGAGCTGTAAGCCATAATCATCACAATTATGACAAATCACGGCTTGAACTATCTCATATATTAGTTTCACCTTTTAAGTTGATTTACTGAAATAAATTAACTTTAGCATGATATTCTAATTTTTCGAGTTTCACCTGTAAATCTGACTATCTCTGTATTACAGGCTTGTTATTTCTAACGATAAATCTGCATTTTGTGCAAAATCTTAAATCTAAACATAAGGTTTCAATTAATAAATGTTCCATGGGTGCACCCCCCTACGTAATGGGCTGCGCACGCTAGTGTTGAAAATACTGAACCTCTCACCCCACTGAAACACGGAGCCAAAATAGACTTGACAGGATAGTTTTTTTTTCCGGTACCTGTTGGGGTCATTGACATTTGCATTGGCACCTACAGGGAAGGTGATGTCTTTGTCACCTCCATTACTGCCATTCTCCTTCATTGCTTATGCCCCTCCACCTTTTCCTTCTTTCTGTGGCTGCCTGACACGACTGGAATTGAGGGGAAAGATACTGTCAGTATAATGACTAAACCTGCCCTACCCTCAAGTTATTACACTATCAGGCTTATTCAGAGAAAGGTCAAAACCAGGAGAATGACTGGAGAAGTGAATATTCTAGGTCAAAATAGCCAAACCAGAAAAATTCTCCCATTTATATCACTTTCCAAATCGGCTGTTTGTTCTCTTCTGCCAATTCTCCTGGTTTTCATCTCTCTCTGAATAACCCTGAATGTCTATACCGCTACTGGAAACTATATTCTTTTGCAGGAGTACAGCAAGAGTCTGAAAATGTCTGCAGGAATAATTTATGAGGAATCGGTATCCTATGTTGAAGAAAACCTCATGAACCCCGTGTCAGTAAAGCAAGAGGAAATAATCAAAGAGGAAACTCTGGATTTCCAAGAAAACCAACAACAAGCAGAGAATACCGAGCTGTCACATAGGACTGGCCAAAAAAAATATCCTTATTCAGACATGTTGGTTCATTCTGAATTGACAAATTCTGTCTTTTGTGGGTCAGAACTTCCCCAAACTCACACAGCTCATATTGGAAGAAAAACATTTCAATGCCCTGAAGTTGAGAAACGTTTACTCACAAATGCAACTCTTGGTAAACACAGGGTTCAAATAGCAGACCAGATGTTTGCATGTTCTGGAAGTGGGAAATGTTTTAGTAGAAAGAGTCAGCTTACTATACATGAGAGAATTCATACAGGAGAGAAGTCATTTGTATGTTCCGAATGTGGGAAATGTTTTATATCAAAGGGTAAGCTTACTATACATGAGAGAATTCATACAGGAGAGAAGCCGTTTCCATGTTCTGAATGCGAGAAATGTTTTAGAAGAAAGGATGAGCTTACTATACATGAGAGAATTCATACAGGAGTGAAGCCGTTTGCTTGCTCTAAATGTGAGAAATGTTTTAGAGACAAAAGTAATCTTATTGTACATGAGAGAATTCATACAGGAGAGAAGCCATTTGAATGTTCTGAATGTGAGAAATGTTTTAGAACAAAGGGTGGGCTTACTTTACATGAGAGGATTCATACAGGAGTGAAACCGTTTGCATGTTCCGAATGTGAGAAATGTTTTGGAGACCAAAGTAATCTTACTGTACATGAGAGAATTCATACAGGAGAGAAGCAGTTTGCATGCTCTGAATGTGGGAAATGTTTTAGAAGAGAGGGTAATCTTACTGAACATGAGAGAATTCATACAGGAGTGAAGCCATTTGCATGTTCTGAATGTGAGAAATGTTTTAGATCAAAGGGTGAGCTTACTAAACATGAGATAATTCATACAGGAGTGAAGCCATTTGCATGTTCTGAATGTGAGAAATGTTTTAGATCAAAGGGTGAGCTTACTAAACATGAGATAATTCATACAGGAGTGAAGCCATTTGCATGTTCTGAATGTGAGAAATGTTTTAGATCAAAGGGTGATCTTACTAAACATGAGAGGATTCATACAGGAGTGAAGCCGTTTGCATGTTCCGAATGTGAAAAATGTTTTAGAACAAAGGGTAAGCTTATTGAACACGAGAGAATTCATACAGGAGAGAAGCCGTTTGTATGTTCTGAATGTGAGAAATGTTTTAGAACACAGGGTAAGCTTATTGAACACGAGAGAATTCATACAGGAGAGAAGCCGTTTGTATGTTCTGAATGTGAGAAATGTTTTAGAACACAGGGTAACCTTATTGAACACAAGAGAAATCATACAGGAGTGAAGCCGTTTGTATGTTCTGAATGTGAGAAATGTTTTAGAACACAGGGTAAGCTTATTGAACACGAGAGAATTCATACAGGAGTGAAGCCGTTTGAATGTTCCGAATGTGAAAAATGTTTTAGAATAAAGTGTAAGCTTATTGAACACGAGAGAATTCATACAGGAGAGAAGCCGTTTGCTTGTCCTGAATGTGAGAAATATTTTAGCAAAAAAAGTAATCTTATTGCACATAAGAGAATTCATACAGGAGAGAAGCCGTTTGCTTGTCCTGAATGTGAGAAATTTTTCAGCAAAAAAAGTAATCTTACTGCACATAAGAGAATTCATACAGGAGAGAAGCCATTTGCGTGTTCTGAATGTGGGAAATGTTTTAGAAGAAAGAATAATCTTACTGCACATGAGAGAATTCATTCATCTGTTCATTCACATTGATGCAAAGTCATTTTCATGGCATGACTGTGGGAAGGGTTTTGGAACAGAAGAGAATTTACTCCTATATCCACTATATGGACAAACGTATCTGGACACACGTCTTCTTTACTTGTGACAGTTCTCACGTTAGACTTGGGGTACATGGACCTAAAGATGCATTTGGGAGTTGTGTGCCTGATATGTTATTGTTTTCCAGTTCTCTCCTACAGGGCCAAACCAAGAGCTTGTGCTGCCTAAAGCCAAGGAGGAAATGCCGCCCCCCCCACGCCACCCAATATACACCCACATCCAGGCGAGGTTTGCACTGTTTCTGTGCCAAAATGACTATTGGGGCAGGCTAAAGAGAAGTGTATTTAATAGAGGGCATCCGACTCTATATAAATCCCTTTCCTTGATACTCCAACATGGTTTTATTCTGTATGCAGCGTTGAAATCAATCAGTTAAACAAGAAATAGAACAATAAAATGCCAGTTTCTCAAAGTCATATAATGCTACGCTGCATCAGAAGATTCAAAAATAAAGAAGAAAGAACAAAAGACACCATTATTATTTCTGGAGAACGGCAATACCAAACCACTAGTGCAGTGGTGAAAAATCTGGGCATCCCAGCTGTTTCTGAACTGCATGTACCATGATGCTCTGCCAGCCATGTGTGTATGTCTAAGCATCATGGGACATGTCGTTTTGACACATCTGGAGGGCCAAGGTTCACCTGAACTAGTGTGTACATTGTAGACAAATGTTCACTAATGTCACACCATGCACAGCTCTACACTCACAACTGGCACAGAGGATGCCCATGCACTGATGTCCCCCACAAACACATTTTAAAGAAAGAATATAAAGTCACAAAAAATAGATAAAACAATAAATAATAAAGTAAAAAGAAAACAAAATGTATATACATGTAATAAATATATGTATATTTTAACTAGGAATTTAAGTATACAAGAAGCGGAGATTAAAATCCATGTCTGCAGCAGCAGGCTGATTTAAGGATATCTTGGGCACAGCTCAAGTGTCAATGCTGTGGCCAGTGTATGATAAGTGCTGCCATGCTATACACTTGGATAAGTGATGGGGCTGCCCTGCTCCAGTACCTGTTGGGGTCATTGACATGTGCATCGGCACCTACAGGGAAGGTGATGTCTTTGTCACCTCCATTACTGCTCTTCTCCTTCATTGCTTCACCCCCCTTTTTTCCTTCTTTCTGTGGCTGCCTGACACTACTGGAATTGAGGGCCTGCTGGACCAGACAGTCTGTTTAATGGAAGGGAGATCCTCATTTAACCCTTGATTGCATTGATTAGCAAATTATTCCCGTAAGAATGGGGTTCAGCCCAGTCACATTACTGTGCACCCTGATCCATGCACCCTGTGCTGTGGTTAAACTCACCCTGGCATAGAAGGAGAATCTCCAGTCTCATTGAGCAGACATGATCACTCAGCAGGCAGGCTGGCATCAATATTGAGAAAATATCTAACTTCCCAGATGTTATTTACCTGGTGGCTGGTGCTGGCGGGAGGAGAGATGAGCTGTCGAAGCCTAAGATGCATCCGTCCACACGCGCCTTTATCCCACTCTTCCATTCCTGGCCTGGCTTGCTGCATGTGTGTGATCGCGGTTAGCAGGCAGCACTGCTCCACGATGCCAGAGCTGATAAAAAATAATGCAGCGGCCACCCCATGGAATTTGCCGCATGGAGCCGTTGCTCCATCCAGCACCGTGGTTGGGCCTGCCCTGCTCTCCTATGTTGAAGACACCCTGTACCTACAATTCTAGGTGCAGTTTGTTTGTGTTTTCTGTGCCCCATCCCCCGATGTCTCTGTCATATTATTATTCTCTTATGTGTTTGTTGTATATACTGTGTTTCCCTTATGTGCATCTGTAAGTGATGGATTCCTTTGTTTCCCATGATTCCATCCAACCCCCCAGGACCTGGCTTAAACTCAAACTGATTTCTCAGCCCCTTCTCCAGCCATTGTCTATTACTCAAGGCTGTATGTGTGGGAAGGGGGAGGCTATTCTGTATGGAAATGCTGGGGCGTGTTTTACCATTGTATTCTGCACATCCCCCTGTCTGTGTTTGTAATTGGAAACCCTGAATAAAGTCATTCCCAGTTTTGTTTTCACTCTGCAAAGAGCTCCAGCTTTTGAATGGGTGGGTTTGAGCGGAGAATACACATAAAACATCTCCCATGATCCAGTTAAAGACATAACCCGATTGGACAAATACTCCCACGTGGCTGGCCCAATCGGACGGAGACCCGGGCGCATGCGCGAAAAACGGCGCGCAAAATCGAAAACGAAAGTCTCCATCTCATTTACCACATTCACTATAAAAGATGGACTGCAACAAGTGGGAAATCATCCAGCAGAAGAGGCCTAGACGGCGAAACGCGTCCTGGATTACCCCACTACCCCTTTTTATAACTACTTTGTATTTATCTTATTAATAAATCCCTTCTTTTTACCCCTACACTCTGCATCCTGTGTTTAATCCCGAGGGCAGGGAGATAGACCACCGGTAACCTCACCTTTACCATTGAACTACCAACCCAGAGGACCCAGGGACCACAGGAGAAATCTTTTTGCAGCAGCATAAAAGGTACTTTTAAAGAAGGGATCCAGTCACCTCAATGGACTGGTAAAGCGAGAAAGTCTGAGCCTGACATCCCTAATAGGCTCTGGATCACGTGAGTTTACCTAACGTTCCTATTACTACCATCATCTCTGATACATTTGTGCGCTATGTATACCCTCTCTCTATGTTTTCTCCTATGAGGAAAAGACCCACATAATGAGGAAAGAGAGAGGACCAGCACCTGATCCATTCCAACATAGACTGCAATATCGGACTGAGCCACTAGATGGCAGCTGAATACTGAGGAACTTTTTATATACCCCAGAAACTTGGTTTTACTATGGTATACAACCACCAGATGGCAGTAGGAATTTGCTTAATATAAATCATCTGTTTCTGAAACTTTTATCTTGTACATGATCAGTATTATCAACTACTGCCCGTGAAGAGTAACGTCCTACTACTACCACATTTTTTGCTTTATCCTATATTTTTCACATTTAATCAGTGTGATACATTTAGATGCAGGCAGCGCCCAACACAGATACACCTTTGTTTCCTACATTATTAGCAGGTGTGTAACACTGCTTTCCCTATCTGGGTAAGGCAGCAGTCCGCATCCCCTTCACTGGCGCCATCCCAAGGATTACCCCCCCTGTTATATCCATAATAGTATGTAGTTGGTTCTGCAGAGACGTAAGAAAAGATTGTTGTTTGGTTACAGTTTGGGCTACCGTACAAACATGGGTAGTAAGCGTGACTATAGAAGATACATCACTAAATTATGATGATATTGTAACAGATACGGTGATGGTCTCGACAGATTATTTTACAGGTACCGTCTCGGCAGCAGCTGTCATGTCCTGTGGCAAGTTGGTGGTATATACCTCAGCAGGGACCAGAGCTTCATCAGTTGGCTCCACAGCAGCAGATATTTTTAGCAGTAAACAGAGTCTCGACAGTTGCAACGTAGCAGCAGCAGGCACTTTGGCTTGTACTAGAGTTTCATTACCGGGCGGTGCAGCAAAGAGCACATTGGTGGGAACCATGGTTTTGGCAGAGGGCTCTTTGGCATAGAGTGAAGCTTCAGCTGCGGGCAATGCAGTCTGGGTAAAGGTTTAACGGTAACTGGAGAAGAAACAGGCATGTCAAAATGAGGACTGCGAGCTGTAGGAGCGATGGATACGTTAGTCTTTTGTTTTACAGCTTCCTCATAACATTCCAGCTCTTCATCACTTGTTTCACACTCAGTCAGAAGGATCAGGTAAAGAACAGTTAAATGGAAGAAAACGCTCTCACACAGGGCCAGCGCTAGACTATATTGTGCCCTAGACAAGACCAGCTACTTGCACCCCCCCAAAAAAATAAATAAAGCAACACATGAAACCATAATAAATTAACTGTATTAAAAAATCTAAATATAGCTTTAACCCCATGGGAACCATGTACTATGGACATCTGTGGGGAAAAAAATCAACTTATCGCCCATGCACATATATAGCGCCGATTGCAGAGTTACTATGTCTGCCGGCATTCTTCAGTGCCACTAAAATGCTGGCACTTGCTGCATATTTAACATACATGTATACCCATACCCCAGATACATGTATAACCAGACCCCAGATACATGTATAACCAGACCCACCAGACTCCAGATTCATGTATACCCAGACACAGACACCCGGTACATGAATATCCAGACACAGACCCCAGGTACATTAACCACTTCAATGCGGTGGACGTGCTCAGCGCGTCCAACCGCATTGGTACTTGGCTGCGGAGGACGCGCTGAGCGCGTCCTCCCTTTGCAGCCTGCGATCAGCCGGTATTCCGGCTGATCGCTCGGCCCCCCGGTGCGGGCTGACATCATCGATGTCAGCCCAACCGCCGGGACCCCGGCGGGCACGATAGGCGTCATCGCGCATGCGCGATGACGTCTATTTCAGGCACCCCCCCGCCATTGCAGGGAAGGTGCCTGAAGGGGAGGTCCTTCGGACCTCTCCCCCTCCCCATCCGTGCGGGCCAGCGATTAAGGCTAGGGTCAGACTAACGCATTTTTCACGTTGTCCGTGAAAATGTGCGTTCGAAGAATGGACGTATTTTTTCACGGAATACGCAATAGCAGTCATACTATGCGCAGTTTCATCCGTGATTTTGTACGGATCATCAATAAAACACTTCTTGCATCTGGACGTTATGTTGGCCAGACATTAGCAGCGTCTGATGTCTCCAATTCACGCACACACGCCGCTAGCGGACGCAGCGCACTCTGTACGTCAGTACTAGTGGTTTAACGTTCTCGAAAAAATGCGTTCATTTTCCACTTGCGTTGCGCAGCCGGACTTTTGTGCGACCGTACTTCGTATATTGGCCGTCATTGCCCGGCATCTGCTGCTAGCACGGCCGTGATTAAGTGCGCCAGAACGCGCGTTCGCACTGCCTCAGTCTGACCCTAGCCTAAAGGCAGGCACCGCCTGGAAGGGCACAGCCTGCCCTTCCAAGCGGCGGCTGTCTTTAACCCCTAGGGGGCTGGATCGCGATATGGCAGCAACATGCGCCGTATCGCTGTCCCCTCTCGGAGCTGGCCGACATCTTGGATGTCGGCCAAGCTTCCGGGATATCCCCCTAATGACTGGCGTCATCGCGCAGAGCGCGATGGCGCCAGTTTTTAAATTAACCCCTTGCTGTCACCTATAGTGGAGATAGGGGGTTCCAATGAACCCCCTATCTCCCGATCCGTGAAAGCTAGGGGTTAATGTTTACTATCATTGGAACGGCCAGAGCGTGGCCTTTCCAATGATACCAAACATGACCATGTAAAAAGTAGGAAAAAAAAAGTAAAAATAAAATTAAAAAAATTAAAAAAATAAATTAAAAAAAGTTTTTTTTTTTTTTTTTTAGATTTATTAGTGCAACAATATTGTTCCCATTTCAATTATAATGTGAACAATGATGCTGCGCTAACGATTTTTTCTATGGGGGGGCGTTTGCTAAAAAACACGGAATTTTCCCCAAAAAAAGTAACGATTCCTCATTTCTAATTTTTTTAACAAGCGCACCCCATAGAAAATATAACCGCAAACGATCGCATTTTAAAATGTGAAAAAAACCACTTTACACATTGTAAATTATTGAAAATTCTAATTTTATTGCATTTTTTGTTATAATATACAGACATGACATAACGTATACATATAATAATGACATATTATGAATCTGCACAGTCTGCCGGAAAGAACGATATATAATATGTCTGGGTCACATATTAAAATAAGGCTTCAAAACGCGTTTAAACAGGATGAGCGAAACCGGTAAAAATGAGCTCAGCACAGGGGTGGGAAAAGGCTCAGCAGCGAAAGGGTTAATACCCAGACAGACCTGGAGAATACTTTATGGCTGAGCTTTTCAGTATTCATGTCTGTTCACTAAAGGGTGAAGTTTAGGAGAATTGGCAGAAGAAAACAGCTGATTTGGATAAATGGGAGAATTTTGACCCAGATTGTTCACTTCTACAAATTCTCCTGACTTCGCTGTTTAGTGAATAGACCCTGTTTGTGGTGTTTGAGACAAGCCTCTTCCTGCACACAAAGAACTACTAGAGTTCAAAACACAGAAGACAATGCCTAACATTAAAGTGTCTCCAGCTCAGGTCACTGAACCCGTTCACTTACTGTTGAAGACAATATAATGGTCACAGAGTTAGGCTTTAGTGTTTGGAACTCTGGTTTGCACAGACAGGAAGTTACCTCAGAGAGAAGCCAGAGGCCTGTTCAATACCTCAGCAGCTGCTGAATTGCTGCAGCGCAGCAATTCAGTTTGCTGCAGCAGTGTCGTTGAACCCTTTGGATGCGAATTTTGAATCCAAAATGGCCGACGATTTCTTAATGAAAAATTCAGATTGTTTTTCGGATCACTCGGACAAAATATAATAAAGAAAAGCAGTCAGCACAATTCTGTTTTTATGCACACACCACAAAATGATAGTTTTTATTGAATAAACATTATGTTTACTTCTGAAGCAATATGTAAATTGAACTGTAATATATGTCTATGTGCAGGGGGAAATAATAAATAAATATTTTGTGCTTTGGTGAACAAAAACCTCAAAATTAACATTGCTGTACGGAATTATTACTTGATTCGTGGCGGCGGCCATCTTGCTGTGTGGAATTGTTACTTGCTTCATGGCGGTGGCCATCTTTAATATGTCACACTCAGCTACTCACAGCATCTCCTCGGGTCGCTGCAAGTGCTAGGTTAGCAGTGCTGAGCGGTTGAACGGCGTTCAATGGCATGTTGCTAACTTAGCACTTGCAGCGGCTGAGTTATTGAACGCGGCTCTGTGTTTATAGCAGAGAGCTCAGTGCTGAAAGGAGGATCCAGGCGGCAGGTCAGAGCTGGCTTTATGGGTCTTAATATACAAATATTAGGAGAAAGTTGGGTTTAATAGATTTTGCTGAGCATCAGTTAGGAAGATCCATAAGATGCCTCCTGCAGAGGAAACACATTGTAAAGGGGAGCGGCTAGTTTAACCCCCTCTACAAGGACCGGTCCCTTCTGAGGGCTGGAGTCAAGCCATCACACAGTTCCAAATCACTGATCATCAGACAATATTTTTGGGGATATTAAACAGAAATAATAGATGGCGCAGTATAGTCCACATATTTGTTTTCAATGTCCTATCCAAGAGTATCTCTCTATATAAATGCGTTTGTAACGCGTCCGTCGCCATCCCACCTGCAACAGGAGGGCCAACTGAGCAGCTCTGATGGGTGCATGCACAGCTGACAGAGCAGGTTGCTCTTCCCGTTTAGATTGTAAGCTCACGGGAACAGGACCCTCTTAGATTGTAAACTCTCGCAGCGGCACACACACTCACGCAGCGCCTCTCACGCACACACACCGCGCTTCACGCAGCGCTTCTTTTACACACACCCACACCCCACGCCTCACACACACACCGCACCTCTCACGTACACGCACACCGATCCTCACGCAGCGCCTCACACAGCACCTCTCATGCACACACACTGCGCCACCTCACGCAGCCCCTCTCACGCACACACACACTGCGCCGCCTCACGCAGCCCCTCTCACGCACGCACACACACACTGCACCTCACGCAGTGCCTCTCACGCACACACACACTGTGCCTCTTACGCACACACACCGCACTCACGCAGCGCCTTTTTAGAAAGGGCACACCCTAGGGTACTTCAAAGAGTTGTATTTTAACACTTTCCATGCACTAGCTCTTTGTCAAACTTTCAGGTAGTCACTTTTTGTGATATTTCTTCACACACATTGTACGTGATACCACCCATATATAGATTTGTTGGGTTGTTTTGGGGGTGCTACGCCAATCTTCTGACATGTGCTTGTCATTTTTCTAATTTGACATATCTTCTTTGCTTATCTTCTTTTTAGGGGCCTTTTTACATACCCCAGTTTTATGAACGTGCATATATTTGGTAAGCTAACACCCCAAAGTATTGTAAATGGAGTGTTTTTATGCCATGGATGCAACCGTTTGCTCCAAACAAATTGGATACTGTGTGGTGGTCATTTTTCATTTTTACACCCACATTCGTTTTGGACTGTGATTTAGGAGACCCTGTTGTCGGTTACTGCATGAAAACTCTGCAGGTTGTTTTCTGCAAGGTCTCCTGAGTACACCCATGCCCCCCATGCATAGGTTTGCCAGGATTTTGGGAAGGTTCAAATACAATTTTTATGACTTTGTCATTGGAGTTGAAATTGAGATTATTTCTTCAGATAGGCCTATCTTTGGTTTTGGGTCTACCGCATACCCCAGTTTGAATTATTGCCAGAAAATTGTTTATATTTGAAATGTTGACACCCCAAGGTATTGCATATGGAGTGCTTTGATGCCATGGATGCAACGGTTTTAGCCCAAAACATTTGAGGTTGTGTGGCGGTAATTTTTCTTATTTTTACGCCCACATTAGATTTGGACTGTGATTTAGGAGACACTGTTGTACATGGTACGTCTGCGGTCACTAAGGGGTTAAAAAACATTGACAACACGAATGAATGAACTAATAAATCATTTGCATATCCTACCCAGAGTTCTTTGTTGCATATGGGGAATGTAGCAAAGAAGCTCTGCAAGCGGTTCTCTGAATTGCTAGGATGTATAAATGTCCTCTGCAGCTATAAACTTTATAATTTGCAGTGTGGAGGCTTTTAATCTCACATTTTTGCTCTCCACTACAATTGAAATGCATACTATATATATTTATATATTACATTCTAATAGCACTGAATGTGCCCAAACACTTCCTTATATGAAGATATATATCCAACTCTCTAATTGTGGTAAATATATGCACACATACAACTGGCCACATTATTATGACCAGCAGCCTGTGGTTTCATTTTGGTTGGGACTTGCCCTTATAGAGGTGCCGTGACGTTGGCGGGCGAGCTAGTCTTATAATGGCCATTAATAAGAAACCAAACCTCTAATTGTGTTTAGTTTCACACGGTATAATTGGAGTAAGCGCAGATGACATTTGTTTCTTTGTTATGTTCTACACATGTTGTTGGGCTGGATGCATTTGGTGGTTGCAGCCAACCCTTTGGGGAATAGGCGCGACCCCACCCCTCCTGCACTACATTATTATGACCACCTGACTTTTTTAGGCAAATTCGCTATAATTTAACGTTGAAGTTGCTAGAGGACCAGACCATTATAAATAGGGAAGCAGGTTGTTTACCACGTCAGTAGTGATTTTTTTCTGAAGATATGGGTAAACAACGCGATTTATCAGCCTTTGAACGTGGGATGATTGTTGGCGCTCAGAGCCATGGAGCGAGTATCAGCAAAACAGTAGAATTCGTTAAATGTTCAAGAGCAGCTGTTGTTAAAGTGTTTAAAAAAACAGAAGTGGTAGACATCGGCTACCCAAAAATCTTTATTTAACGAGTACAATGTATGCAACATAGAATAAAACGCACTGAAAATGAAAATTGTAACCTCCCTATGAGGAATATTCAACCATGCCACCCAAAATATTGGGAAATGAAGGAAAGGTTCAAATTGCACTAAAGGACGCTGCCAGATATAGCCACTAGGTGTGGATGGATGGTTCATACATACAATTCAGTAGTGATGGTATAAATAGGGAAAAACGCTTGCTGGAGTGATAGGTCTAGCCGTCAAAAATGGATACCTCTAAGTAATTCATACAAGGCAGATAATAAAATACAACTCACAGCAGGAAAAAATTATGCTTAATTGACTGATCTTGTATCAGACAGTTTATACCCGTTGCCACCTTATTATTACACAACTAGATAAATTGGATCATTTGTTCAGATGAAAAAAGTGTACTGCTGCAATGCAGTTACTCATTAGGGTATATAAATAGAAACTTGGTTGATTAATGATTAGAGGTAGTGCACAATGGTTTAAGAATCACAGCAATGATTCATATATCAAATACATAAACGCAGGCACCGCCATATAGACATGAGGTAGTATGTAAGGTGAACGCTGGATAGTTATTAAATGGAAATACAGGTCAGTACCAAGTAAAGTGACATCAAGTGTTCTAAACATTTGTATTGCCTAATCAATCAGCAATTAATTTATTATTTAATCAACAGGACACGAGACTGACTGGTGTAAGTAAAGGGGAAAACTTTTATTAAACAGTTAACGAACACAATATACGTATACACACATATATATACACACACACACACAATTAAATGGTAGGAAAATACATCAAAACCCCAAGGATATTCTTGAAACCAGATCACAGAAACCATACACATATAAATCCATATTAATTCATCAATCAATGCAAATGACTCCATTAATTAACGCATCAACCTGAAACATCACAGTATTCACACATATGACAATCAAGAATGTTACACATATTAAGGAACATCGCCGTAGTTCCATAATCACAATTAATTAAACCATTAAGCTTCAAATGTAAATGCTGAGTCTGGCTGAGAGTAATGAGACACACATGGATGACATTAAAGCATTGTCTGAAAATAACCTTGAAACAAATAGTTCATTAGTTGTGATAATCAATTAGCCCTTTTAGCTGCAGATGTAAATGTTGCCTCTGGCTGAGAGTGATGAGACACACATGAACGACATTAACCTCCCTGGCGGTATTCCCGAGTGTGACTCGGGGTTAAATTTCACTACCATGAACGGTATCCCCGAGCCACACTCTGGCTGGATACATACTCACCTCCTCCTGGCTCCCTCGCTGTCCCTGCAGTGTGATCGCGGCGAGCTGCTTCCTGGATGGCTCCCTGCGAGTCACATGATGCAGGGGGGCTGGACCGCAGCAAATTCATTCATAATAAACACTGAATACAAAATGCAATGTTTATGAACGGCCACTAGGTGGCAGTACAGGATAAGAAATAGACCATACATCGTCTCACCCTTGTTCTCAGACAGATTTCAGTGTTTTTTGTTGTATTTTATTGTACGTAGTTACATAGTTATATAGGCTGAAAAAAGACATGCGTCCATCGGGTTCAGCCTCTCCCACATAACCTACTGCTGTTGATCCAAAAGAAGGCAAAAAACCCAGTCTGAAATGCTTGCCAATATGCAACATACTGGGAAAAAATTCCTTCTTGACCCCAGAATGGCAGTCAGATTTCTCCTTGGATCAAGAAGCTTTTACCCACATATTAAATATTATAACCCTTAATATTCTGTGATACAGAAAAAATGGCGTCGCGCCCATACTCACCGGAGCGGCAGCAACTGCCAGGAGTAACAGCCCAGTCAATGTATAAAACATAACAAGGAAAAAGAGTGTCATCTGCGCTCGTTTCTATGTGTTCCATGTACAACAAAAATGAGGTTTTTGTTTGTTTCAATTGCCATTGCAACGCAAGCCCACTCGCCACTTCAAGGCACCTCTTTAGAGTGGGTACCTAACAATTGTAACCAAAAGGCCGCTCTACTGAGCAGCTCCAAGCCCCTCCAGCTGCTTTTCAGCCAAGGAGAGGCAAAGATGGTGGCTTTTATTTATACACACACCAAACACTTCCCATTTGGGATCAAAAACAAAAACATGGAAAGAGGAACAGCTGCAGAACGACGGACTGGTGTTACAAGCATGATATACATAGATACAGAAAAAATGGCGTCGCGCCCATACTATGTATAGTCCTGTTAATGAATAGGTTATCAGACAATGGTTGGTAATGGCCCCGTATATATTTATATAAGGTTATCCGATCCCCTCTAAGGCGCCGTTTCTCTAAACTAAACAGGTTTAAGCTTGTTAATCTTGCCTCATAACTTAACCCTTCCATTCCCCTTATTAATTTAGTTGCCCGTCTCTGCACTTTTTCTAACGCTATAATATCTTTTTTTAAGACCGGTGCCCAAAATTGCACGGCATATTCAAGGTGCGGCCTGACCATTGATTTATACAGAGGCAAAATTATGTTTTCATCCCGTGAGTGAACTCCCCTTTTAATGCATGCCAATACTTTGCTTGCCTTGGCGGCTGCTGTTTGACATTGCACATTGTTACTTAGTTTGAAGTCTATCATTATTCCCAAATCCTTCTCCTGCTTGGATTTCCCTAACTCCGTACCATTTAGGGTATAAATTACTTGTGTGTTCTTCACTCCAAAGTGCATAACTTTGCATTTATCTACATTAAATTTCATCTGCCATTTAAGTGCCCAGTCCCCCAATCTATCTAAATCCCTCTGTAGCGAAGTAACATCCTGCTCACATTGTATTACTTTTTCTAGTTTTGTGTCATCTGCAAACACTGATACATGACTTTCAATGCCTATCTCAAGGTCATTTATAAATAAATTGAATAGTATTGGTCCTATAACAGACCCCTGAGGAACACCGATTACCACTGGTGTCCATCTTGAAAATGTACCATTTATGACCACTCTCTGTACCCTATCTTTTAGCCAGTTTTCTATCCAAGAACAAGTATTTTCATCTAGACCAATTTTTCTTAATTTAAATAGTAACCTTTTGTGTGGAACTGTGTCGAAAGCTTTGGCAAAATCTAAGTAAATCACATCCACTGCGACCCCCTGATCTATACTTCTACTTACTTCCTCATAGAACGTAATTAGGTTAGTCTGACATGATCTGTGTTTCATGAAACCATGCTGATTTTTGCCAATAACATTATACCTCCCAATAAATTCCTGAATATTATCCCTTAGTAACCCCTCGAATACTTTCCCAGCCACAGATGTTAAGCTCACAGGTCTATAATTCCCAGGCACAAATTTTAAACCTTTCTTAAATATAGGGACGACGTCAGCTTTTCTCCAATCCTCTGGTACTATTCCTGAAAGAAAAGAATCTTGAAAGATTAAGAACAGAGGTTTACATATTTCAACACATAGCTCTCTCAGTACTCGTGGGTGAATTCCATCTGGCCCTGGGGCTTTATTCACATTCACATTGTTTAATTTCTGCAAAACCTTGTCCTGAGTCAACCAGTCACTTTGTATTAGTAAGTTTTTATTAATGAATTGCATGTCTCCTGTTCTAGGTTTCTCTTTGATAAATACTGAAGAAAAATAATCATTTAAAATTTCTGCCTTATCCTGATCTTCAGTTAACAATAACCCTGACTCAGATTTTAGTGAACCTACATTTTCACTCTTAGGTTTTTTGGAATTTATGTACCTAAAGAATCTTTTAGGGTTGGTCTTGCTCTCTTTGGCGATTTCTTTTTCATTTTCTAGTTTAGCCCATCTAATCGCATTTTTACATGCTTTATTGGCTGCCCTATCTGCTTTATAGGATGTTCTCAGATTTATCAGATTTAAAAGCTTTAAATGCCTTCTTTTTATTTTTTATTTCCTTAGTTACCTTCCTACTAAGCCACATTGGTTTCAGTCTGTTTCTTTTATATTTATTAACCAGTGGAATATATTGAGACGTGTACTTTTCTAGTGTTAGTTTAAAGATATTCCACTTATCCTCAGTGTTTTTCCCGTGAAAGAGTTTCTGCCAGTCAATGACATTGAGAGCTTCCTTTATTTTAATAAAGTTGGCCTTTTTAAAATTATATGTTTTAGCATGCCCCTTATGAATGTGTTTTTGAGTTTATTTCAAAAGTCACCATATTATGGTCACTGTTTCCCAACTGTTCCTTTACATTAATATTTGAGAAAAGATCCACATTATTTGTTATAACCAGGTCCAGACAGTTATCCTCTCTAGTTGGTGTTTCTACCAGTTGTGACATGAAGGTATCATTTAAAATGTTCAGAAACCGGATTCCCTTTGCTGACTTACTAGTCCCACTATCCCAATTAATGTCCGGGTAATTAAAATCTCCAATAATTAAAGTGCTACCATGATCTGCAGCCTTCCTAATTTGCTCTAACAGTTGTTCTTCCTCATCATTATCTATATTAGGTGGTTTATAGCATATGCCAACCAATAGTTGACTTCCCTGTTTATTCCCCAACGAAATATTTACCCATAAGGATTCCACATTTCCCTCATCGCTTTCCAGTTGTGTAATATTAGGCTTTAAATCCTGATTTACATATAAACACACTCCACCCCCTTTCTTATGTTTCCTATCCTTTCTAAACAATGTATAACCGTTTAAATTTACAGCCCAGTCATGCGTTTCGTCCCACCACGTTTCTGTTATTCCTATAATGTCGTATTGCTTAGTGTATGCTATTACCTCTAGTTCCCCCATCTTGTTATTGAGGCTCCTTGCATTAGCAAGCATACATTTAATGTTGTCTCTACCCACACATGCTGAATGCGACTTTACATTACATGCCTCCACTGTTCTGACATTACCCATCTCCCCGGCTCCACCCCCCTTAGTCTGAGCTGAAACCCTTGCGCTATCTGTTCTGTCTCCATTTTGTAAGATACTGTATCCCTCCCCCCCCGTCCACTAGTTTAAAGTCTCCTCCTACCTTTTAACCATCCTCTCCCATAGCACAGCAGACCCTCTTCCATTCAGGTGCAATCTATCACAACTATACAGATTGTACCCCAGTGCAAAATGAGCCCAGTGCTCTAAAAACCCAAAGCCCTCCTTCCTGCACCAAGCTTTAAGCCACGCATTGACCTCCCTAATCTCCCGCTGCCTTTCCACTGTAGCACGTGGCACAGGTAGGATCTCAGAAAATACTACCTTGGAGGACCTCTTCTTCAGTTTACTTCCTAATTCCCTAAAATCATTCTTCAGGTCCTTCCATCTTCCTCTTACTTTGTCATTGGTACCAATATGGACCATGACAGCTGGGTCATCTCAGCCCCTCCCAATAATCTATCAACTCTGTCAACCACATGCCTAACACGGGCACCCGGCAGACAGCAAACTGTCCAGTTAAGGCGATCAGCGCGACAGATTACCCTGTCTACTCTCTTAATAATAGAGTCCCCTACCACCACAACCTGTCTAGGCTTACTTGCCCTCTTTATCCCTCCCTTACTTGGTGGGCTGATCCCCCTGCTGTTAGAGGGAGCAGCCTCCTCCAGTACTGCTACACCTGAGCTGATGCACCCAACATCTTCGCTCAAAGGGGCAAATCTGTTGGTGAGCGCAAGATCAGGACTAGCCAACCTTTTCCTCTTCCCTCCCCCCCCTGCTACACGTGTCACTGACACCCAGCTACCAACCTGTTCCCCGGTTAACTCCACTCCTCCCACACCCCTAGATTCCTCAACTATACTTTGCTCCGTGAGAAGCAGGCTCCTTTCAAGATTGTCAATCTGCCTCAGCGTTACGATTTGCCCTTCCAGATCTCCAATATGAGCTTCCAGAAGAGTTCACATTTGCTACAGAGATATGGACCCTGGAAGGATTCCTCCAGACATGCATACATGCAGCAGGATGTGCACTGGGTCAAACCTTCAAGCTTGCTAACACTCATACCCACAACAAGAGAATATATATCACAATTGATACCTGTTATTTGAATTCCTGTTTTCAAACTCCACTTGAAAATAGCCCACTTAGCAGTAGACCACTAACAAGCCCTTGTGAGCAAGCTCAGTGAGCTGCCATTGAGTTTATGTAGCCATACAAGTGAAATCACCTGACAGGCTACACGCCCCCAATTAACAAGTCACCAGCCACTCAGGGAAAAAAAACAACCAAAAAGCACAACAGACAAAAAAAACATACAAAAAAAAAAAAAAACAGCAAAGAGAAATTAAACAAATTGATAAATAAACCAGAGGTTTCTCTCCCTCTAGAGATACAAACCACAGACCAGTACAGGTAGAACTCCTGCTTTTTACCTCCACTTGAAATTAGCCCACTTAGCAGTAGACCACTAACAAGCCCTTTATTTGCATTATTTTGGATAATTATTTTTGGGATAATAAATTATTATGTCGTGTTTCAAACTTTATCGGACTCCGTGTATTTACTATTTTTTTTAAATTAATTAATTTATTTATAAAGGATTTTACCAGTAAGGACTCTTGATTTCACGGATTTCAGTGCGTGATTCCTAATTATTACAGGCTAACTATGTACAAAAACACGTTTCCTTTTAAAAAAAAAAAAATTGAGACGCTTTTAGACACAAAATTTTGAAAAAATTAGACCGCCAGGGAGGTTAAAGCATGAGAAATGACAACAAAGGAATCCTGCTACAAATTGGTTAGTAGATATAACACAAGTCACTAGTATTATTAGGATGAGCAATAAACACTTGTAACTAACTGATAGCAATTTAGTAAATTAATGATTAGTACTGGATAATATAGAAAAACTAGATGTTAGAGAGATTAGATATTAATACAAAAAGCTACATCATTTATACGTTACCAAGGAGAGCTTTATCATTCTGCATATAAGGCTTGTTTGAGATCGCATTGTCAAGAATACTCGGGCAAGCTCTGAAGCGTCCTTCTGTCCCCCTTTCCTGCTACTTCACTAAACATCCCTGGACTTTTTATACAATCCAAATACACAATAGAATTCATACTTCACTGGCTGAGACAGGGAGGCCAATCCCGTTCTCAGCCTGTCAATCAAGATTAATTAACCAAACAGAATTCTCTTGCAAATTTGTTATCGTGTCAGTCCTTCTAGATATATTACCCATTATTTGAATTTGGAAACTATGAATGGTCTCGGACTCAGATAAGCAAACCAGTCTGGCTTCCTTCCATTGTTAGCTATACATAGTGCTTTGGCTTCCTGGAATCCGTTTCTTCTCGCAGACACAGACCCTAAACTAGTTTAACCCTTACCATGAGAATCAAACAGTCAGTAAAAGCTGATCGATTATTTCTATATATTGGGCTTATAAAATGCATTGTAACGCAACATTGAATCAAAACCAGAACGCTAATTTAAACTGAAAGTAACTAATCCGGTTTCAAAAGTAGATAAATGTCCCTGATATTTCAAAAAAGGGGAACATGCGCTGTGAAAATGGCAAACATAGCAAAACGGTAAACGGCAGAAAATGATTGGTACGTATTATATAATCAAAGACACAGCAGTGAAGTCCACACTAAAGTTAGGGCGAGGGCCTTTCCCCCCCCCTTTTACATCTTTTAACACCAGGGTTAACAGGCATTCAACACACAATTAAGAGGCAATTGAAAGGAATGCAGCACGGGTGTTCCCTTGGCCCCATACACCATAGTAATGGATCTGGTCAGCAATGTCACTGCTGTTGCAGTAGGCTCTATTATAAATGTATCCTTTATCCACATATATCCTAACTCTAATATATTGCCTAATTTTAAACATTTTATGCTGGGAGTTAGTCATAGTATGTAAGCAGTTGATTATTAGGGTTACGGTTTGGACGATGTTTAAAAAAGGGACACGTGGATAAGTCTCGCAATGAAACATGTATTATGTATATGCTGCAGCAGGGAAATGATTGTGGCTCACCTGGCTTTCCTTTTGGATCTATTAAATGCAGTGTAATGATTCTACATGCTGTTGGGTGGCATTTATCATGCAATGCCCATCAGCCGTAATATATGTATGCATCAAAACATGGATGATACGGCTGCCTTGGAAGATTTTAGTAATGCAAGGGGTGTAAGGGCTATTCTCTGGATGTGATCATACTTATACAAGCTTGTGAGGGCAGGGGATAGGTATGGCCCGGCACTCTGCATTGGGAAAAAACAGTTCTATTCTTTAACCCCTTCACTAGTCTGTGGATGACGTGTGGGGCACGTCCTCATTGACTCCCGCTATATGCGGAGGACGTGCCCCACACGTCATCTGCAAGCGGGAGCCCCGGTGGAGATACTCACCACTCTGTCCAGGGTCCCGCGGCGTTCTGTCTTCAGGGAAGCCAGACGCCAAATATAGGCCGGCCCCCGAAATAAATGACGTCATCGCACCTGCGCGATGACGTCATTTCCAAGCGACCCCGGGAGATCACCTGAAAGGGAGGGGGGATCCTTCTCCCTCCCGATCGGGAGGGTTCTCAGAAGAAAAAAAGCACCGCTTTGAAGGGCAGTGTCTGCCCTTTAAAGCGGTGCCTGGTTTTTAACCCTTTAATTTCCCTAACCCGCATGGCGCCGCTCGGCAGCAGATCGTGATCTAGCTCCAGTGAGGGTTCCCCCTCGGCTCCTGACGTGTCGTGCATAGCACGATGATGTCAGATAGGCGGGGAACCACTAGCTGCCCGGGGATTTCCCAAGGAAATCCCCTGGTGGAGACACTGGGTTCCTTTGAACCCCGATATCTCCAGAACCGTGGAAGGGGGAGGGGGTTATGCATGGCGTCATTCAAAAAGGTCTGGGCATGGCCTTTTCGAATGATACCAAACAAGACCATGTTCAAAATAAAAAAAAAAATGAAAATAAAAACATGGTTTTTTTTTTGGGTGTTTTTATTAATGCAGCAATATTGTTCACATTTCAATTATAAAGTGAACAATGATGCTGCACTAATGATTTTTTTCTATGGGGTACGTTTGCAAAAAAAATCACGTAATCCCCCCCCAAAAATGTAACGAGTCCCCATTTCAAATTTTTGTACAAGCGCACCCCATAGAAAATATAACTGCAAATGTTCATGTGAAAAAAAAAAAAAAAACTTTACACGCTGTAAATGCTTGAAAATTCAAATTTTATTGCATTTTTGTTATAATATACAGACAGGACATAACGTATACATATAAAAATGATATATTATGAATCTGCGGAGTCTGCCGGAAAGAACAATATGTAATATGTCTGGGCCATATAATAAAATGTGGCTTCAAAATGCGTTTAAACATGAGCAAAAGTGGTAAAAATGAGCTCAGCACACAGACGTGAAATGGCTCAGCAGCGAAGGGGTTAAACGCATTAGTGCTGGGTCTCAGCCCGGGTCTTAGCGTTTCCCTAGCGTGCACTAAATGACCTTGTACACAGATTCCCGCGGGTAAGGTGATCTGTTAGTAGGTCGCCAGGCTCGAAGTTTTAATGACTCACGCTAAATTTCTTTCTTTAGCGATGGCGTTTTCGCTCAAACCAAGTATTAGGGCCCAACATGTATAATCCTCGTTTGTGTAAATCATTTTATGTGCTGCCAGGAGAAAAAATATTTCTCACATTCCTGGCAAATAAAAGGATTCACAGAGGAGGAAAGACATTTATGTGCTGGAAGGAATAAATCTGAAAAACATTTCCCACATTCAGTGCAAGTAAATGCTTTTACTCCTATGTCTTGCAAGTTGAGGCAGCCGAAAAACATTTTCCTTCTTCATGTAGATGTAAATATTTTTCCTGTGTGAATACTTTAATCTCTTACAAGAGCAGAGGGATCATTAAGGCTAGGGTCAGACGAAAGCATTTTTTCCCCGCGAACGTGAAAAAGTGCGTCCGAACGCATTGACGTATTTTTTCACGGAATGCGCAAAAACGGTCAGACGACGCGCATTTTCGGGCGTGATTTTGTACGGATCGTCAATAAAACTCTTTTTGCGTCTGGACGTTATGTAGGCTGGACATTAGCAGCGTCTGACATCTCCTAATCACGCAAACACGCCGCTATGCCGCAGCTGCGCACTCAGTACGTCAGTACTAGCGGTTCTGCGTTCTCAAAAAAATGCTTTCAAATTCCACTTGCGTTGCACGGCCGGACTTTTGTGCGGCCGTACATCATATATTGGCCGTCATTGCCCGTCATCTGCTGCTAGTGCGGCCATAATTATGTGCGCCAGAACGCACGTTAAAAGTGCGCTGGTCTGACCCCAGCCTAAAACATTTCCCACATTCAGGACAATTAAATGTTTTTTCTCCTGTGTGAACCCGTATATGATTTGAAAGAGATAAGGAACGAGAGAAACATTTTCCACATTTAGGACATTTAAATATTTTTCTCCTGTGTGAATCCTTTTATGTTTTGAAAGAAGATGCCTGAGGAGAAACATTTGTCACACTCAGGAGAAAAAACATTGAAATGCCCTGTGTGATTTATTTTATGTCTTGCAAGAGCTGTGGGTTCATTAAAACATTTCCCCCATTGAGGGCATTTAAATAGTTTTTTGCCTGTGTGAATCTTCTGATGCTTATTATTAGTAATACTGTCTACAGAATCTTTCCAAGATTCAGGACATGAGAATTGTTGTCCTTCAATGTGAACATGTTGGGGTTTAAGGTCTGACTCAGCAGAGGAATTCTCTCCACAAAACATAATAGAAAATGGTTCTGCTCTGCTATTAGTTTCATGCATCACAAGGTCAGACTCAGACTATGAGACTTTCCCCATTTCAGAAGGCGGCGCTGAATGTCCTTTATAAACTGAATGATGAGTAAGGGGATCTTTGTAATACAGTCAGGTCCAGAAATATTGGGACATTGACACAATTCTTACAACTTTGGCTCTATACACCACCACAATGGAGTTGGAATGAAACAAACACAATGTGCTTTAACTGCAGACTGTCAGCTTTAATTTGAGGGTATGTACATCCAACTCAGGTGAACGTTGTAGAACTTACAGCAGCTTGCAGATGTGCCTCCCACTTGTTAAGGGACCAAAAGTAATGGGACAATTGGCTTCTCAGCTGGTCCATGGCCAGGTGTGTGATATTCCCTCATTACCCCAATTACAACGTGCAGATAAAAGGCCCAGAGTTCATTTCAAGTGTGCTATTTGCATTTGGAATCTATTGCTGTCAACTCTCAAGATGAGATCCAAAGAGCGGTCACTATCAGTTAAGCAAGCCATCATTAGGCTGAAGAAACAAAACAAACCCATCAGAGAGATAGCAAGAACATTAGGCTTGGCCAAAACAACTGTTTGGAACATTCTCAAAAAGAAGGAACGCACCGGTGAGCTCAGCAACACCAAAAGACCTGGGAGACCACGGAAAACAACTGCGGTGGATGACCGAGGAATTCTTTCCCTGTGAAAAAAACACCCTTCACAGCAGTTGGCCAGATCAAGAACAAGAACACTCTCCAGAAGGTAGGTGTATGTGTCAAAGTCAACAATCAAGAGAAGACTTCACCAGAGTGAATACAGAGGGTTCACCACAAGATGTAAACCATTGGTGAGCCTCAAAAACAGGAAGGCCAGATTAGAGTTTGCCAAACAACACCTAACAAAGCCTTCACAGTTCTGGAACAAGATCCTATGGACAGATGAGATCAACTTGTACAAGAGTGATGGGAAGTGAAGAGTATGAAGAAGGAAAGGAACTGCTCATGATCCTAAGCTTACCACCTCATCAGTGAAGCATGGTGGTGGTAGTGTCATTGCATGGGCATGTATGGCTGCCAATGGAACTGGTTCTCTTGTATTTATTGATGTGACTGCTGACAAAAGCCGCAGGATGAATTCTGAAGTGTTTCGGGCAATATTATCTGCTTACATTCTGCCAAATTCTGCAGAACTCATTGGACGGCGCTTCACAGTGCAGATGGACAATGACCCAAAGCATACTGCAAAAGCAATCAAAGAGTTTTTGAAGGGACAGAAGTGGAATGTTATGCAATGGCCAAGTCAATCACCTGACCTGAATCCCATTGAGCATGTATTTCACTTTCTGAAGACAAAACTGAAGGGAAAATGCCCCAAGAACAAGCAGGAACTGAAGACAGTTGCAGTAGAGGCCTGGCAGAGCATCACCAGGGATGAAACCCAGCGTCTGGAGATGTCTATGCGTTCCAGACTTCAGGCTGTGATTGACTGCAAAGGATTTGCAACCAAGTATTAAGAAGGGAAAGTTTGATTTATGATTATTATGCTGTCCCATTACCTTTGGTCCCTTAACAAGTGGGAGGCACATCTGCAAACTGCTGTAAGTCCTACACCGTTCACTAGGGCTGTGCAATTAATTGCAAATGCAATCGAATCGCAATTTCTGACCCTGCAATTTCTAAATCGCATAAGGCTGCAATTTTTGGCTCCCTGTTAACTTCCAGCGGCATGGTGCTTTGGGCGCTCGCAGGGGGAACCACGTGACGAGCCGCGTTCTCGCGGCTCGTCACATGGTTCCCCCAGGCGAGCGCTCAAGCTCCATGCCGCCGGAAGTTAACAGGGAGCCGAACACGTGGCGCACAGAGGTGAGCTGGGGCAGTATTTCCATGTGCTGGGGCAGTATTTCCATGTGCTGGGGCAGTATCCATGTGCTGAATACTGAATACATTTAGAATGTATGTAGCATGTTTGAAAAAGCAAAAACAATTGGCTAAATTGCAAATAAAATCGCAATCGCAATATTCATTCAAGAAATCGCAATATGATTATTTTGTCAATATTGCACAGCCCTACCGTTCACCTAAGTTGGATGTAAATACCCTCAAATTAAAGCTGACAGTCTGCAGTTAAAGCACATTGTGTTTGTTTCATTCCAACTCCATTGTGGTGATGTATAGAGCCAAAGATGTTAGAATTCTGTCGCAGTCCCAATATTTCTGGACCTGACTGTATATCCGGTGATCTGGCTTTCTGGATTCTACTAAGGACTCGCTATGGTTTATTTCCACTGGGTTTGGATTGGATTTTAAATATTCTCCATTATTATCAGCTGAGCATTCAGTCTGTGTATGTTCTGGGGGTTCATACATGTTGCCGTCTGTGAGATTTCCTTCTCCATATGTGGGGGATTCCTCCTTAATGTCAGTAGATGGATAGTCAGTCTGTGTATATTGTGGGAGTGAAGAAATGTCAGGATGTGAGATATCTCCTTCTCCATGTGACTCAGAGGTATATTGTGTCTGTATGTTCTGGGGGTTCATACATGTCGGTGTCTGTGATATTTCCTTCGTCACATGAGGCCGGTTCCTCCATAATATCAGTGGGTGAATATTCTGTGGGTTCTGTGATTGGATAAATCTCTTCCTCTGGGACGTGTCTTTCTTCAGAAGCCAGAGATTCTCGCTCTGTGTATGTTGCAGATTCAGCTTGTCCTTTTCTCGTCTTGTTCAGATCCTTTTCCACATTATTGGTTATAATTTCACTTCCATTTTCACATCCAATATCCCATAAAGAAACCGGAGGGTGAAATTCACCGGATATAGATTTATCTATTGGAGGGAAAATCACATTAACACGTGAGACGTTCATTCAGGAACACGTCTATTACACGTCACAGCCAACATTTCAGGGGATTATTGGGACACGTTGATCTGGGATTGGACACAAACATTATTTTAAAGCATCTCTTACTCAGTGTAATAACAGGCTGGTGATCCTCCATCATGACGTCCTCATAGAGCTCCTTGTGTCGCTCCACATACTCCCACTCCTCCATGGAAAGATAGACAGTGACATCGTCACAGCGTATAGGAACCTGACACAGTCACCATCCAGACACATGCCTTGGTGTTAGCGTATAATGCCCCATTCCCAGAAGCCTCACCTCTCCAGTCAGCAGACGGATGATCTGATTGCTCAACTCCAGGATCTTCTCATGGATTCCTGAGTGAGGTGGAGGCTCCGTAATGAAGCTTTGGCTCCTGCCGGGTCCTTCTGATATTCGGTGACGACTGCCATCACTGACCATCTCATGGATCTTCACCACATGACCCTAAACATTGAGAGTGACCCCAAAATAGAGAGTTATAAAGTAAACATGTTGGCCCCCTGTGTTATCTCCATAGTGTGCTGTAACCTTTATTTACAGTTGTGTTCAAAATTATTCAACCCCCACTGAAATTGAGTGTTTTGGCCAGTTTGACATTGATTTTGATCATTCAGTCATCTTGCTTACAATTAAATCAAAGAGGTACGTGTAGGTCAGACAAATATAACATAACATTTATAATGAAATAACCACAAATGTCTTTTCTGTGCTCACATCATTATCAGTTTTATTCAACCCCCAAGTGACATTCAATCTTAGTACTTAGCTTTTAAACGTGAAGCATAGCTTGACACAAGTGTCTTGCAGCGATCTACGGGTATCTTCGCCCATTCGTCATGGGCAAAAGCCTCCAGTTCAGTCACATTCTTAGGCTTGCTCACTGCAACTGCTTTCTTAAATCCGATTGAGAACCTCTGGTTGGACTTAAAGTCAGGTGACTGCGATGGCCACTCCAAAATGTTCCAGCCTTTAATCTGCAACCATGCTCTAGTGGACTTGGAGGTATGCTTGGGATCATTGTCCTGTTGAAAGGTCCAACGTCTCCCAAGCCTCAGGTTTGTGACGGACTGCATCACATTGTCATCCAATATCTCCTGGTACTGAAGAGAATTCATGGTACCTTGCACACGCTGAAGCTTCCCTGTACCTGCAGAAGCAAAACAGCCCCAAAGCATGATTGACCCCCCGCCATGCGTCACAGTAGGCAAGGTGTTCTTTTCTTCATAGGCCTTGTTCTTCCTCCTCCAAACATAGCGTTGATCCATGGGCCCAAACAGTTCTAATTTTGTTTCATCAGTCCACAGAACACTATCCCAAAACTTCTGTGGGTTTGTCCACATGACTTTTGGCATACTGCAGTCGAATCTTCTTATTCTTTGGAGACAGCGAGGGGGTGCGCCTGGGAGTTCTGGCATGGGGGCCTTCATTACGCAATGTGCGCCGTATTGTCTGAGCTGAAACTTCAGTACCCACATCTGAAATCTTTTCTCAGTTCCTCAGCAGTCACACAGGGACTTTTCTCCACTCTACGCTTCAGGTAGCGCACAGCAGTCGAAGTCAGCATCTTCTTTCTGCCATGACCAGGTAGCGTTTAAACAGTACCCTTTGCCTTGAATTTGCGAATGATGCTTCCTATGGTCTCTCTTGGTATGTTTAACATCTTTGCAATCTTCTTATAGCCATTGCCCTTCCTGTGAAGAGTAATCACCTCTTCTCTTGTCTTCCTAGACCATTCTCTTGACTTCACCATGTTTGTAACCACACCAGTAAATGTCTAGAAGGAGCTGAGTATCACAGTCATTTTAAAGATGCCTAATTGGTGCTTATTATGCTTTATTGCTGCTCCGTGACATCCACAGGTGTTTTCAATACCTGATTGAAAACACTTGAATGAACCTCTGTTCTTCAGAGTGGTAGTCTTTAAGGGGTTGAATAATTATGTCAATGAAGAATTCACAAAAGAAACATTTACTACTGTATTACAAAACCAATTGATGTCATTTTAGTTGCATATGGTTCTTTAAAAAGTCCTTGTAGGATTTCATTCTGAATACAATTACAAATGTACACTAAATTCCCTAAAACCCTTTACAGCATTGGGGGTTGAATAATTTTGAACACAACTGTACATATGACAGGCATTAACATGAATCTGCTACTGATCTGCCTCTGAAATGTCTCCTGGGTCACACAGCTCCAGGGGGATTTAATATCTGCAGGAATATGGCAATCTCATGGAATCCCTTACCTCTCCAGTGAGCGGAAAGATCATCTCCAGAGTTAGATCCAGGATCCTCTGGCTCAGTGGATCCCCGACTCTATCTGGATTCATTATCACAGGTTACCTGGACGTCCGGTTCTAGTAGAGGTACGATTAGAGGAAGCACAATGTGTCTGGAATTAAGAGATATTCTGCTCAGTTTTCATCCGGATCTTTTCTCCTCACATTATGGCAAACAAAATCTGGGCACCATAGTTGTCCCTGGCTCTTAGTTTTGAGCAGTGGCCAGAGTTGGGCGTTGCTTTGGGATATTGTAGATATGGATCATGGAGGCCAGTGGTGTATTTAGGTTTTGTGCTGCCCTAGGGCTGACTAAACTCGTGCACCCCCTAAATTAAATTGGACACTCCTTCCTTTCAAGGCCCGCACCTCCTGTTTAAACAGCCAGACACTTTCTGGTTTTAAAGATGGCTGTTGCTAGAATGCAGTGGCCATCATCCACTTAGTGCAGTACAGGCTGCATGGAGAGGCCTGCCAACAAGTTTAGGAAACTTTTGGGTCCCCACCAAATTTACCAAAGACTTCTGTATTATACATAATAATACACAGAGAGGACACAATACAGGGAGTCTGGGAGCTTTGTCTCTCCCCTAGCAGCTTTACAATCGTTGGGCAAGTAGTGCAGTATGCCAGCAGCAGTGAGGGCCTGGCTGCTGCTTGCTTTTATAGCAGAGACGTAACTAGTTGAAGGGCCCCCCGCCCCCCCTCCGTGCAAGAGAATTTCGCATTTTTACTAAAAACTTTTTGCAAAAATACCTGTATAGAGGTCTCCTGCACTATCGCCTAGTATCCCTATTATATATCTATTAGCTGTGGAATTTAATGCTATGGTAATATTAATATAATAGGTTATAGTATTATTAGGTTTTGAAACCAGCAGTTTTTGGATTGTGCAGGAGACACGTGTCGTATACAGCCATTTGTTGCACTCTTAAAATGGCCATACAATTTGGAAGTATTTTTAAAGAACGGGTTATGGATCCTCCTATAGGATTTCTCTTGTGTTATGTTACCTCATCTAGTGTGTCACCCCGCTCCTCTTAGATTGTAAACTCTTGAGCAGGGTCCTTCCTCCTTCTGTTCAGTGTGTGTAACATGTATGTATATTTGTTAATCTGTCTCTCCCATTGTACAGCGCTAAGGAATTTGTTGGCGCTTTATAAATGCTTGTTACTGTTATAAGGTGGAGTATTAATTAAGATCTAGTTTAATATCCTTCTCCCCCTTCTTTTATAACCCCTTTTTTTAATGAAGTTTTTTCATTAATGGAGTTTTAACAAAATGTTTTTAGTAAGCATGAAAAACTCTCTCCATTTAACTGAATGGGTTAATAAGCTGACCAGACCCTGCAATGAGACACCAGGAAGTGTCAGACTCATGATGGATAGCCAGACAAAAGATAACAAGGCCTCTGCTGCCTAATTAACCCTTAAGGATGAATGACAGAACTGTTCCGTCATAAATGCATTGACTTTATAGACCCTAGGTCCTTAAAGGGTTAACAATCCACCGCTGCCTGGGCCCCCCCGCCACTGGTGGAATGCCAGGGCCCGGTCGCAAGTGCGACCTCTGCCACCCTGGTAATTACGCCACTGTTTTATAGGTATTCTATGGTCATTGTCCCCTGCAAGAAGGAGCTGAATTCCTCTGCTCTCGGCCAGATTGACACACAGTAGCGGCTGTTTTTGCTGCCCCACTGGAATCTGCCGCCCTAGGCCAAGATACAGCACTGATGGAGGCACAAAAACACATGCCGCTTTTACCCCAGGACTTTATTTTTTATCCCTCGACTTATATACAGTCTGTGCTAGGTATTAATTGAGGATTATAAGAGGTTTGCCCAGATTTGCATTCTGGTGGGAAGGCTGATAGGCGGCCAATAAAAAGACGATTGGCATACACAGAGAGAAAGCCTGGTCTTGTTCAAACCGTGTAACTTTAACCAAAGTAGTTTTACAATTACATATTTTAACATCCAGCATGCATTGCACCTGTAAAACTTTGGCTATGGATTGTGGCTGAGACTTGAATTAAGAAACATCACTAAGGACATGAAAGCCATGAAGTCAGAATCCCATCCTGCACAGCAATGTTACAGAGTGAGGGAAATGCAGGGACAGGGATAAGAAGTGCATAAACATAACAAAGGAGGACAAGGCACATGGACATAAGATGATGATGACGTCAATAACAGGGCCTTTCCCACCAGGTGGGGAAATCTCATTTCAGGAGATGCAGAGCTCATTTGGATCTATGTATCCCTGGTATTGTGTATCCTCCCTGGTCATATGAGGTGTCACTGGAAAAGGCCAGAGCCTGACATTTACAACAATACCAAACATGACCATGTAAAATGTAAATAATAATTAAAAAAAATAATAATCTGTTGTATGGCAGTGACATTATACACCAGAGGTGCAACTAAGTCATTATTTTGCAAGTTACAAGAAAGTCTCAAGTCTTTGGGCTTAAGTTCCAAAGTCAAGTCCCGAGACCCGATCCGAGTCACGACAGGCAAGTCACGACCCGAGTCACGACAGGCAAGTCACGACCCGAGTCACGACAGGCAAGTCACGACAGGCAAGTCACGACCCGAGTCACGACAGGCAAGTCACGACCCGAGTCACGACAGGCAAGTCACGACCGGCAAGTCACGACAGGCAAGTCCCGAACCGAGTCACGACAGGCAAGTCCCGAGTCACGACAGGCAAGTCCCGACCCGAGTCACGACAGGCAAGTCCCGACCCGAGTCACGACAGGCAAGTCCCGACCCGAGTCACGACAGGCAAGTCCCGACCCGAGTCACGACAGGCAAGTCCCGACCCGAGTCACGACAGGCAAGTCCCGACCGAGTCACGACAGGCAAGTCCCGACCCGAGTCACGACAGGCAAGTCCCGACCCGAGTCACGACAGGCAAGTCCCGACCCGAGTCACGACAGGCAAGTCCCGACCCAAGTCACGACAGGCAAGTCACGACCCAAGTCACGACAGGCAAGTCACGACCCAAGTCACGACAGGCAAGTCACGACCCAAGTCACGACAGGCAAGTCACGACCCAAGTCACGACAGGCAAGTCCCGACGAGTCACGACAGGCAAGTCCCGACCCGAGTCACGACAGGCAAGTCCCGACCCGAGTCACGACAGGCAAGTCCCGACCCGAGTCACGACAGGCAAGTCCCGACCCGAGTCACGACAGGCAAGTCCCGACCCGAGTCACGACAGGCAAGTCACGACCGGCAAGTCACGACCCGAGTCACGACAGGCAAGTCCCGAGTCACGACAGGCAAGTCCCGAGTCACGACAGGCAAGTCCCGAGTCACGACAGGCAAGTCCCGAGTCACGACAGGCAAGTCCCGAGTCACGACAGGCAAGTCTAGGTTAAGTCCTCAGGTTTAAGCTTCACGTGTTCAACAAGTCCTTAGTGCTCTTTGCATAAATTAGTTTCAGATTATTAATTACTTAGGAAGGTTTTTAAAATAGGTTTAGCTATTCTCACTTCAATTTCATGTGAAATTAAACACGTGAAATGGTGACATACACTTAAGGACAAACTGTGAAAAAACACTTGCTGAGACTAACAAAATTATTATAGACGCATCACTTGATAAAAGCGTCTGTTAGCGGCGTAACACGTTGAAATGTAGATTTGTGAGTTTATTTATATGGTTTTTAACAGTTTATTGGAGTAGAGGTCTGTAGACTTCCTATCTATTGGCTGGGCCATTTTTTTGCTCCCTAGTATTGCTGCAGAGATGGTGCTGGGCTGTGCGTCTGGGCATGTATTTGTTTCATTAAGCTGATACTAGCATCCAGCGAGAGAAGAGATTTATGCTATGCATAGGTGGCTCCCACCCAAGGAGAGTCTATATTTATTCAATATATATCCATTATAAACGCTTATTGGATGTTATGACATACGGATATTTCCCTCCTTTTCTTATTATATGCAGTTACTGTGACTCCAGTACATGTTTGGGCTCCTACTCAAGGACAGCTTCCATCACCAAAGAGGTTACGAGTTAAGACCTTCTTTCCCAGCAGTATATTGGGCTCAGATATTGCCGCATTATCATTTAGAAGTAACATTGGGGATATTTAGGATTTGTTTGTATGCAGGGGTCTCTATTATCAAGAGGTTTAGAGTCCCCTGGTTTGGGATTAATTACAGCTCCTCGTTATCATTGATTTTCATGCTTTATTTTCTTTTAATAAAATAAATCTCGGCTCAGGGAATATGTATAGATAAAACGTAACATTTAATAAAACAACAAATCACGAAAAGAGAGATACTGGGCAAATCGTGCAAACTGCGGCACAATACAGGGGGTGATAACGTCTCCCCCACACTGGCCTAAGATGTGATAAGGTAAAAATTCATATAGATAACGTGATACACTATATACAATATATACAGGTTTCCTGCATGGGGTGAAGGTAGAGAGAAACAAGCCCACTGAATAGAGCTAGGTACATTTATGAGTGAGCAGCGGCAAGGCAACATACCGTATAGCTCAGAGGCAGACAGGTGGAAACAGGCCTTTGTGGGTTTGTGGCAATAGGACAGAGCAGAAGAAAAACACAATAAATGCTGCTCAGTATATTAGGATTTCTATAGAGCTCGGCCAAATCGTACATGTCTGACCTCAAAAAGCGAGCGCTTTGCAGATGTGTCCAGATGCAGAGGTCCCCCCAGTGCAGCCCTGCAACATGTATAATTCATATGTCGCAGGAGGGAACTCAAGGCAGGTCATCTAGGATTCCGTTCTGATTTCTGACCTGCAACGTCTGGATTATACATGCACTGCCCATCAGCATGAATGAACTATATGTGTCCAGGAAAACATGGCTAAACTGACAAGCCTAGAGTGGTGTGTATGCATATGTATGTGGTGTATACATGTGTATGTCTGCGGGTGGTGTGCTATGTACCTCTAAAGCCTGTATTCGTATAGAGTGTGTGTAAATATTCAATGGGGGTTCAGGAGATTGTGGTGAGGTCCTTTACCCTTTTTCCAGGTTTGACACTCAGCTTCTCACACACACCATTTCCTGCAGCAACACAGGGAGATGGGCGCGCTCTGATGACATCACAGCTCGTGTGTCTGGTTGCAGGGCTCCTCACGTGGTGCTGGGGGAGGGGAATGGCGGACACTGAGCTGTGAGTTGCCTGGATTCAGCACTGAGGGACAGGGAGGAAGACACAGCACTATCAGGCCATTCATTAACCCTTTATCCCCAGTAGCTCCGCCCCCTTTGAGCCCTGTGAGGCTGCAGATCCACCTGGTGAACCCAGAGAGGAGATCCAGCCTGAGGGTCCTGGGAGTGAGCGGCCTTCTTGTAAGTAAATCCATATATTGCTGATTATAACCTGTATCCGCTGTATAATGATGTGTGTGAATTCAGGAATGAAATGTCTCCCAGCCATGCGAATAAGGCGATGCTTAGTCTATAAGAAGCCCCTGTGTGACAATCACCCCCTGACCACAATGACTGACAGGGAGCTTTCTGGCAGGAAATGGGTTAATGTGATGTCAGTAAGTGAAGAGTTAAATCACATAGTTGCTAAATGTCCCTAATTTTCACAGAGGCCACCTGGGTTTTTACTTGGTGTCCTGGGGGTTAATGTTTCAGGGTTTAGGCAAAAGCAGCCCCCATACTGAATGAGCACAGCCCCCCCTTCCAGGCTGCTATTGGGGGAGGGGGGTCACCTAAATACAAAGCACCTTTTGTGTTCTCTGGGGGAAGGGGCACTTTACAGTTTTCAACCCCTTCACTGCTGAACTATCACACACACCCCTTGTGTGCTGAGCTCATTTTGCATATTATAAAATAGTAAAAATTTCACCTGGCGCAGTGTGTGTGTGTGTATATATATATAGATTAGGTAGGCCGTGTTAGTCCAGATGCCAAAATCACGAGTATAGCCGTCTGTAGTGATACCTTTTCTATTGGACTAACGTTATATTTAAATACAAGCTTTCGAGAGCGTTCCTCTCTTCTTCAGAGTAAAGCTTCCAGACCTGAAGAAGAGCGGAAAACTCTCAGAAGCTTGTATTTTATATGTAACGTTAGTCCAATAAAAAAGGTATCACTACAGACTGCTATACTCGTGATTTATATATATACACACAATTAGGTGCAGCTTTCTTCCTGTGAGACCCTCTATTAGTCTCTCCCACAAGTCTACACTCCAAACAGGAAAAGATGTGGGAATAGCGCACATGCAGTGTTTATTATTATTATTGTCCTCATTTATATGGCGCCAACAGTTTCCGCAGCGCTTTACAATAACCAAAGGGAACGAAATACATATAAACGGACATAAGATGTAAACAAGAGGTGTAGAGGGCCCTGCTCATAGGAGCTTACAGTCTAGAGGGATTGGGGTAGAGGAAGACCAGAGGATTTTTTCTAGATAGCCGGATGATTAGTGCCAGTGGTTTGAGAATGGTGGGACCATAGAAGCGGCTTCAATCAAGTGTGAGTAGGTGAGCAGAGAGATGAGTTGCATCAGTGATCTGGTACGCTAATATGAAGAGATGGGTTTTGAGGGATTTCTTGAAGGCCTGAAGGTCAGGGGAGAGTTTGATAGGGCGAGGCAAGTCATTCCACAGGACTGGTGCTGCCCTTCAGAAGTCTTGCAGGCGAGAGTTGGCCGTGCGTGTGTAGACCAATGACAGGTGGAGATCACCTGCTGAACGGAGTTGTCTAGATGGGACGTGCTTGCAGAGAAACAAAGACATGTAGGGAGGGGTTGAGTTATTGATTGATTTTGAACGCGAGCATCAGTATTTTGAAAAAATGGAGGGACCGGCAGAGTGGGGAAGTACACGAGGTGCGTTTAGTGAGAAAAATAAGCCTAGCCCCTACATTCATTACAGATTGCAAAGGGGCGATACGGGAGTTGGGGAGGCCAATAAGGAGCGAGTTGCAGTAGTCAAGTCGTGAAATGACAAGAGCATGAACCAGCACTTTTGGGGTATCTTGTGTCAGAAAGGGGCGGACACGGGCAATAGAAACATAGAAAAATGTCGGCAGATAAGAACCTTTCGGCCCATCTAGTCTGCCCAATTACATGGATACGTTACCTGGATTTATCTTTTGTTTAGGTTAGCCTTATGCCTATCCCATGCTTGCTTAAATTCAATTACTGTTTTGGCCTCTACCACTTCTACTGGAAGACTGTTCCATGTATCCACCACCCGCTCAGTAAAATAATGCTTCCTGATGTTACTTTTAAACCTTTGCCCCTCTAATCTAAGACTATGTCCTCTTGTTTTGCTATTTTGTTTCCTTTTAAATATACTCCCTTCCTCTACCTTGTGGATTCCCTTTACGTATTTAAATGTTTCTATCATATCTCCTCTGTCTCGTCTTTTTTCCAAGCTGTACATGTTAAGATCATTAAGCCTTTCTTGGTAACTTTTCTCCTTCAAGCCGTACACCATTTTAGTAGCCCTTCTCTGAACTCTCTCCAAGATGTCTATATCCTTCTGGAGATACGGTCTCCAGTACTGCACACAGTACTCCAAGTGAGGAGAATGTTTTTGAGTTGAAAATAACAGGATTTGGTCACTATCTGGATGTGGGAAGAGCATGTTAGTTCAAAGTCAAAAGTGACAAGAAGGCAGCGAGCTTGGGGTGTTGGGCTAATGGGTGTTCCATTTACTCGTAGAGAGATAGGTGGTATTGGGTTCTTGGAGGGAGGAATGACGAGAATTTCAGTTTTGGCAAGATTGAGTTTAAGGAAGCGGGAAGCCATCCAATTTGTGACAGCGGAGAGACAGTCAGTGACTCGATCTAGGAGACCTGGAGAGAGATCAGGGAAGGTGAGGTAAATTTGAGTGTCATCAGTGTATAGGTGGTGCTGGAATCCAAAGGAGCTAATCAGTTTTCCTAGCGAGGCAGTATAGACTGAAAAAAGTAGAGGGCTTAATACTGAACCTTGGGGCACCCCAACAGAGACAGGCTGCCGGGAGGAGGTTCTTCCAGCAAATGAGACCCTAAACGATCGTTGGGACAGGTAGGAAGAGAACCATGAAAGAACAGACCCTTGAAGGCCTATATCACTAAGAGTTTGAAGGAGGATTGAGTGATCAACTGTATCAAAGGCGGCAGAGAGGTCAAGAAGGATCAGCAGTGAGTAGCACACATTGGATTTAGCAGTTGCAAGGTCATTGGTCAGTTTCGCTGGAGCTATTTCTGTTGAGTGCAGTGAGCGAAAGCCAGATTGCAGAGCGTCAAGGAGAGAGTGGGTGTTGAGGTAGTCAGACGGGCATGCACAAGCTTTTCGAGGAGTTTGGAGGCAAAAGGGAGCAGGGAAACGGGGCAGTAGTTGGAGGGAACAGTCGGATCCAGAGATGTTTTTTTAGGATTGGGACTACTGTGGCATATTTGAGGGGAGCAGGAAAGACCCCAGAGGCTACAGACAGATTAAAAGGTATGGTTCAAGGATGGTACAAGAGAAACAGAAAGTGTTTTGGCAAGATGTGAGGGAATGGGGTCAAGGGGGCAGGTAGTAGTTTAAGGACCTCTTGTTCAGTAGCTGAAGAGAAAAGGAGTTAAACATGTGTGGATAGACCTGGTTAGCATCTTCCTGCATGGGTGAAGATGGCATTGTGGAGATTTCAGTTCTTATCTGTTCAGTTTTTGCTGTGAAAAAGCATGCTAGGTCTTCGGCTTTGAGGTCAGTGTGAGGAACAGCCACAGCAGGACGGAGGAGGGAATTGAAGGTGGTGAACAGGCGTTTTGTGTTGTACAATAAGGAATACCTATAGAAGTTTGACAATCATCTTCTAAATATGTATTTCATCTGGTGTTATTGTTATGTTCTTCTCGGTATATATAAAAAAGTGGAACAACCACCAATAGCATAATATGACCACATATATAGGAGACGGTTTCTAATTTCAAGGAAACCGGCACACTCACATTTTTAGGAGCCTTAAATAACCTTTTAGGCTAAGTTTCCATTTGTTTTACTGATTATATGGGGTCAGCTTCTCCCCTTCTTTTACTCCAGAATAGAGTAACCTCAAAAAAAGGAAGGATATTGCATATAGTGCTCTCTGTATAAATAGTACAAGATAAAAAGCAATAATAGTGATAAACTCACGTGGAACAGAGCCTGTGGAATTACTGGCTCGGTATAAGCACTTACCTCAATATAGATTTCACTCCGATCCTTCGGCCATTGCAGCTTGCCATTCCCAGAGTGTGGGATTCACGCTGCATTGCTGATCAGACAGCTCCTATACCAGATCTGAGGATAAGGAAGGCAGCGGCCCATTGAACCGAGCCCCTACTAACCCACGAGCCAGACGGGTCAGTCCGCCCCACAGGCTCTCACTTAATTTCCACTCACCAAATGCAAGCAGGCAAATGGAAATTTTGAGGTCTGGGATTGCACATCCAAAAACAAAGAATAAAATATATAATAAAGGGATCAATAATAAATGTAACACTCATAGGGTTAATAGCGAGATGGATCTCAATGGAGAAGTCTAGCAGATCTTTGTCCATCAGGATCTACAGGGTTAAATACACATTAGTCACACATGCATGACTGCACATTAAAATAGGTCGAAATAAAGACCTGCTTGTCTTTGAGACAATTATGGAATAACATTTGTGGTTTAAATGATTCGTTGCACTGGTCTTATTATTTATTAATACCGAGTTCTCTTAGCCAAGAGAATATTTCCCATTAAATTAAAAATAACCTTTATTAAATGCAGTTTAAAATTATTAACCCTTTATGAAAAAATATAGAAAAGTTTTGTCCAAATGACAACCAGGAGGCGATCTGATGATAGGAGCTGCTTAATACAGTTGGTGTCAATCAATGGAATACAATCTATATTAGTACAAGTAAAGGGTGCGTCCACCGATTACTACAAAATAAGCGAGTGGCATATATATTTTTATAGTGCGTGCTAAAATGATGTTATAACAGCACTAGAATTACCATTAGTGTCCATGAGTAAAACACTGCATCATGCGTACATAATTATATGCAGAATGAAATTATTCAATATCTCGATAGGCACTCAGTTGAATGCTAACACCTCAATTCTTGGATAGCACACACTACGCCACTTAATTGAACGAGTGGCATATATTTTGGTGCGAGCTAGAAGGATATTAGACAACACTAGAGTTACTATAAGTGTCCATGAGTGAATCACTGCATCATTCGTACATTGATATATACAGAATAAATTAGAGATTTCTATATCTCGATAGAGACAGGCATTCAGTTGGATATTGGCCCAGTAATTCTTAGATAAAACACCACACCACTTGAAATGAGGTTGCTAGATGTGCAACAGCCATTTAGACACCAAATAAATTATAGCTCACTGTTTATCATCACCATCCATACAAATAACGATAGGACATACAGACGCCTAATTGTAGGCACAATAAATTGTCATTCGTAAAGTGCATTCAGGCTCGTCCACTTCACGATGCCTGCATATCTAAAAAAGTTTAACCGCCTGGATAAGGCATAAATGCAAAATCGCATCAAAAAATGTGTATAACCGCCTCAATTAGGCACAATTGCATTGAAAAAATAGGCGCCTGAATTAGGCATGAATACATCATCTCTCTCAAGACTCGTCCATTTAGACAACGTCAACCAATCAATTGTAAAGCCTGTCAGCCTCAATAAATTTTTATCTTTTACCAGAAGTTTCTCGTCTTATTGACAGTGCATCATTATTTTAAGAGCTTAATTAACTCATATTTGCTCAACGTGCGTTTCTCCGCTGTATCGCCAGCAGTTTCATCAGGAGCTGTAAAAATCAACAGTACCTGAATCTCTATATATAGGGATGGATGGGATGCCTTAATTAGTACTCAATTGAATGCAGTGTTGGGTTTTCGACGGATGCTTGTGCGAGACATAAGGAATGCACATATGCAGAACGATTTCTTTAAAGTCACGTGAGACCACACATATAAGTCAGAAGTTCGCATATTCATTAGTGATCGTTAGGCAGTAAATTCCACCAAACCGAAGGAATATACAAACATCCGCACGCCTGAATCGTGTGTTAAACGTTTAAAACGTACCAACGCGGATATATATCAACGCGTTCATATAGCACTTAGAAACACCAACCCTTTCACATAGTATCCAGGCATATTATTGTGTGCGCTCTGAAATAGAGTTAAACATGAACCGCTCCATATAGAATAACATCAAATTGAATGAATGGTCAAATTTAAGGACAAGTGATTAACTGAAGATCAGACATTATGTACCTATATATGGGGTAAAACTAAACCCTTCATTAAGACCTGCTGGATTTAATGTCTTAAGTTGATAAATCCATACACATTCTCTCCTTCTCAGGAAGAGATCGTAGTCACCTTGCCTTTGCACTCTATTCACTTTTTCTAAGCCACAAAATCGTAAAGCATTAGGATAATTTCTGTGCCGTTGATGAACATGTCTGGCGAATGGAGTATCCAATTGGTTAATTACAGAACGAGTATGTTCTTGAATTCTTTGTCTAAATGGTCTAAAGGTTTTTCCAACATATAGTAACCCACATTTGCATTTAATAGCATATACTAAGCCCTTGGTACTACAATTGAAAAACGATTGAATTCCTTTTCTCCTTTCGAGTCTTTAATTGTGCTCGAATCGTTGTTATTAAATTTACACGCACTACAGTGCCCGCACCTATAGGTGCCACGTAATTTGTTTGTAAGGCAAGTATTTTTAGATAAACCAGATCTCCCGTTAAAATGGCTTCTAACAATAATATCTTTTAAATTGCAACACCTTCGTGCCGTGATTGTTGCGTGTGGGGAGAGGACTTCGTTAAGTTGGGGCTCCCACGTAATTAGTGGCCAATAACGTTCCATTATATTTTTTACCTGCTCCCAACCCTTATCAAAAAGGTACCTATACAACTAATTAAAGGTTTCTCTGTTTGATAAACCTTATCTTGTAATAGCGTTTCTCTAGGCATCAGGAGGGCTCTCTTATAGGCTTTGAGGACTTTATTTGGGAAAACCTTATCTCTGAAATTTTTCTTTGAATTTATAGAACGAGCAAAAGATTTAGTCTCATCAGAACATATTCTTCTAAGCCTTAGGTACTGTCCATATGGAATACCCCGTTTCAATGGAAATGGATGGTAACTTTGCCAATTCAAAAGGCTGTTAGTGGCAGTCTCTTTTTTGTGGATAGGTTTACTAACCCTTCATTTGTTTTTGAGATGGCAATGTCTATTTCAAATTCTAAAGTGTTAAGAGAAAATTTTTGTACTCCAAAAATTCATGTTCAGTACCTCCCCAAATCACCAGAATATCGTCAATATACCTTTTCCATGAGATTATTTTTTGTAAAAATTGATTATTCTGCACATTGTAGATATATTCTTCTTCCCAAGAACTCAAATATATCTACAATGCGCAGAATAATCAATTTTTACAAAAAATAATCTCATGGAAAAGGTATATTGACGATATTCTGGTGATTTGGGGAGGTACTGAACATGAATTTTTGGAGTACAAAAATTTTCTCTTAACACTTTAGAATTTGAAATAGACATTGCCATCTCAAAAACAAATGAAGGGTTAGTAAACCTATCCACAAAAAAGAGACTGCCACTAACAGCCTTTTGAATTGGCAAAGTTACCATCCATTTCCATTGAAACGGGGTATTCCATATGGACAGTACCTAAGGCTTAGAAGAATATATTTTCTGAGACTGAATTTATAGAACGAGCTAAAGATTTAAAGAAAAATTTCAGAGATAAGGGTTTCCCAAATAAAGTCCTCAAAGCCTATAAGAGAGCCCTCCTGATGCCTAGAGAAACGCTATTACAAGATAAGGTTTATCAAACAGAGAAACCTTTAATTAGTTGTATAGGTACCTTTTTTGATAAGGGTTGGGAGCAGGTAAAAAATATAATGGAACGTTATTGGCCACTAATTACGTGGGAGCCCCAACTTAACGAAGTCCTCTCCCCACACGCAACAATCACGGCATGAAGGTGTTGCAATTTAAAAGATATTATTGTTAGAAGCCATTTTAACGGGAGATCTGGTTTATCTAAAAATACTTGGTGCCACGTAATTTGTTTGTAAGCCTATAGGTGCGGGCACTGTAGTGCGTGTAAATTTATTAACAACGATTCGAGCACAATTAATCGTTTTTCAATTGTAGTACCAAGGGCTTAGTATATGCTATTAAATGCAAATGTGGGTTACTATATGTTGGAAAAACCTTTAGACCATTTAGACAAAGAATTCAAGAACATACTCGTTCTGTAATTAACCAATTGGATACTCCATTCGCCAGACATGTTCATCAACGGCACAGAAATGATCCTAATGCTTTATTCACTTTTTCTAAGCCACAAAATCGTAGAGTGCAAAGGCAAGGGGACTACGATCTCTTCCTGAGAAGGAGAGAATGTGTATGGATTTATCAACTTAAGACATTAAATCCAGCAGGTCTTAATGAAGGGTTTAGTTTTACCCCATATATAGGTACATAATGTCTGATCTTCAGTTAATCATTTGTCCTTAAATTTGACCATTCATTCAATTTGATGTTATTCTATATGGAGCGGTTCATGTTTAACTCTATTTCAGAGCGCACACAATAATATGCCTGGATACTATGTGAAAGGGTTGGTGTCTCTAAGTGCTATATGAACGGGTTACTACAGTGTTAGTAATATAGGGTATTCGATGTAACGTTTGAATATATCAGCGTTGGTATGTTTTAAACGTTTAACACACATGATTCAGGCGTGCGGATGTTTGTATATTCCTTCGGTTTGGTGGAATTTACTGCCTAACGATCACTAATGAATATGCAAACTTCTGACGTATATGTGTAGTCTCACGTGACTTTAAAGAAATCGTTCTGCATATGTGCATTCCTTATGTCTCGCACAAGCATCCGTCGAAAACCCAACACTGCATTCAATTGAGTAGTAATTAAAGCATCCCATCCATCCCTATATATAGAGATTCAGGTACCGTTGATTTTTACAGCTCCTGATGAAACTGCTGGCGATACAGCGGAGAAACGCACGATGAGCAAATATGAGTTAATTAAGCTCTTAAAATAATGATGCACTGTCAATAAGACGAGAAACTTCTGGTAAAAGATAAAAATTTATTGAGGCCGACAGGCTTTACAATTGATTGGTTGACGTTGTCTAAATGGACGAGTCTTGAGAGAGATGATGTATTCATGCCTAATTCAGGCGCCTATTTTTTCAATACAATTGTGCCTAATTGAGGCGGTTATACACATTTTTTGATGCGATTTTGCATTTATGCCTTATCCAGGCGGTTAAACTTTTTTAGATATGCAGGCATCGTGAAGTGGACGAGCCTGAATGCACTTTACGAATGACCATTTATTGTATGTCCTATCGTTATTTGTATGGATGGTGATGATAAACAGTGAGCTATAATTTATTTGGTGTCTAAATGGCTGTTGCCCATCTAGCAACCTCATTTCAAGTGGTGTGGTGTGTTATCTAAGAATTACTGGGCCAATATCCAACTGAATGCCTGTCTCTATCGAGATATATACAGAATAAATTAGAGATTTCTATATCAATGTACGAATGATGCAGTGATTCACTCATGGACACTTATAGTAACTCTAGTGTTGTCTAATATCCTTCTAGCTCGCACCAAAATATATAAGAATTGAGGTGTTAGCATTCAACTGAGTGCCTATCGAGATATTGAATAATTTCATTCATTCTGCATATAATTATGTACGCATGATGCAGTGTTTTACTCATGGACACTAATGGTAATTCTAGTGCTGTTATAACATCATATTAGCACGCACTATAAAAATATATATGCCACTCGCTTATTTTGTAGTAATCGGTGGACGCACCCTTTATCTTTACTTGTACTAATATAGATTGACACCATCTGTATTAAGCAGCTCCTATCATCAGATCGCCTCCTGGTTGTCATTTGGACAAAACTTTTCTAATTTTTTTCATGAAAGGGTTAATAATTTTAAACTGCATTTAATAAAAGGTTATTTTTAATTTAATGGGAAATATTCTCTTGGCTAAGAGAACTCGGTATCATTTGACAGTGTTTAATCACCATTCCCGATTTGCAAGTTCTCCACATATGGTGGGGTGTGTACTTTTCACTTACCACCTACTCAGATTAACTTCTTATTTATTATCCTGACGAGGGTGTCTAGTGGCAGTTATACAGGACACATGTTGAAAGTATTATTGTATCTATGTCATGCATATCAATCACTCAGCAGGCGATACTCAATGTGAATTTCTATCTTGATTGGGGTGCTATGTCCTGAATTGGGTCCAACGGCTGTGTATGGGGCATCTGTCAATCAACACAGTTTAAATTCTGATTGATATTTTGGTGTGGCTTTTGTGCTGTTCATTGGGTTGGCTGCTTCCATGTGCAGCATCAATTTATTTCTATCAATTCGAGAGATCTTTCCCCTGTTGTGGCAAGGTACATTTGTCTATGTAGTTAATTATGCACGATGGGCCATGTAGCTGCACGTACAGCCTGCAGATCTGGTCAAGGCTCAGTCTGTACCAAAGGCAAAACACAGCATCACTCACATTCTCCAATGTGAGCCTAGTCCTTTGGACACGAGGTGCCATTGGGACTGGTCGTGTCCTCTCCAACTCCTGCTGGCGTTGGTTTCTTCGTTTGTAATGTAGGGCGAGTATAACAGCTGCAGCAATAATTCTAACATGCCTGACTACATCATCTAATAACTCTGTTGTATGGGCCCATTAGGACATGTGCAGTGCTGTATTCCTTTTTCTAGGCTGGTGATTTAGCACTTGCACAGGTTTGTTGATTACGGAGTTAGCATCTGGTTTGAGCAGTAGCTAAAATGTTCAACATCACATCTGTGTGGTAAACTGCGCCAACACCATGTAATACCTTACTTATCGAAGCGCTACAGATCATTTGTGCTCATGTTAAGTATAGGACGAACAAAGTACAGTAAGCCTGCGCAAGCTCGTTCAATCACCAATGCACTAACAGGGTTATTCAAAGAGAATGAAAAAGTCACCGCACGGTCGGTGACTTTCTCTTCAATTCGGTGCGATTTGGCCATCCCATTTCTGCGACCCTGCGGTGTATTCAGCAAGCACCACAGGGCCGTCATAGTGCAGGGAAAAGCCGCCGCAAACCTGACAAATACTCACTGCAAAACCCGGCGAACGCTCACTGAAACCAGCAGAAAACAACATCTGGATTAACCACGTCGAAGAAACCTGAGCAGGAGCCGATCAGAGCGCAGAGCAGCCACCGGAAAAAGCCAACACCGCAGACGAATGGAGTGAGAAAAAAAAAACAGTACGCTTGAATGTTTGAAATGTGAAACGCTGTTTGCAAAGAAACTACAGAACGAAAATGTCTGAAATTTACATATAAAATCCAATGTATGATAATAAAAAGGGCTGTTACAGAAAAAAGAAAAAACGATTTTAAAAAAAAAAAACGGAAATAAATCCTGAAAAATACCTAACAGATCTTAAAAAATCTAAAAATAAAAAGACTTTTTACTGCAGAATATAATAAAAGGTTTATTAGATATGGAGTTAAAACAGGAATATTTTTAACATTGAAGCCTATGGGATTCTCCTGATTAAACCTGTCGCATGAAACCACCGAATGGCAGGGCATTTCGGCAACTTTTCACTGCTGGTTTGTGTTCTCTGAATAGACAAAGCATTGCTTCTCTTTGGGGAATTCACTGCCCTCGAACAGGCACTGTATGTGCAGGCAATTCGCCAACACTTGGCGAACTGCCTGCTCTCTGGATAGCCGAATGGCCAGGAAAGGTAACCGAATGCTGAATTTCAGCGTTCGGTTACCTTTTGCCAGCAATTCGGAGCTCTTTGAATAACCCTGAAAGTGATTTCTTAGGGGTTTAGCGTCAGGTATGGAATATGGGGGTACACGTTAAAGTCCCCTATCTTGGCGTTAACGCTACTCATCCAAACGCTTCCTTTGGCGTTCACATAGAAACATAGAAAATGTCGGCAGATAAGAACCTTTCGGCCCATTTAGTCTGCCCAATTACATGGATACTTTACCTGGATTTATCTTTTGTTTAGGATAGCCTTATGCCTATCCCATGCTTGCTTAATTTCAATCACTGTTTTGGCCTCTACCACTTCAACTGGAAGGCTGTTCCATGTATCCACCACCCTCTCAATAAAATAATGCTTCCTGATGTTACTTTTAAACCTTTGCCCCTCTAATCTAAGACTATGTCCTCTTGTTTTGCGACTTTGTTTCCTTTTAAATATACTCCCTTCCTCTACCTTGTGGGTTCCCTTTTACGTATTTAAATGTTTCTATCATATCTCCTCTGTCTCGTCTTTTTTCCAAGCTATACATGTTAAGATCATTAAGCCTTTCCTGGTAACTTTTCTCCTTCAAGCCGTACACCATTTTAGTAGCCCTTCTCTGAACTCTAGGATGTCAATATCCTTCTGGAGATACGGTCTCCAATACTGCACACAGTACTCCAAGTGAGGTCTCACCAGGGGTATGAGCACTTCCCTTTTCCTACTGCTAATACCTCTCCCTACACAACCAAGCATTCTGCTAGCATTTCCTACTGCTCTATTACATTGACTACTTACCCTTAGATCCTCTGAAAAAATAACTCCTAAATCCCAACCCTCAGATGTGGAGGTTAGGACTGTATCAAATATTCTATATTCAGCCCTTGGGTTTTTACGTCCCAGGTGCATTATCTTGAACTTATCCACATTAAAACTCAATTGCCACAGCTCCGACCATTTTTTTAGTTTACCTAAATCATTTGTCATTTGGCTGATCCCTCTAGGAACGTCAACCCTGTTGCAAATCTTTGTGTCATCAGCAAAAGACGTACTTTACCATTAATACCTTCTGCAATATCACTAATAAAATTATTAAAGAGAATGGGTCCAAGTACTGACCCCTGAGGTACCCCACTGGTAACAAGACCTTGCACCGAATAAACTCCATTTACCACAACCCTCTGTTGGCTGTCACTCAGCCACTGCCTAATCCATTCAACAATATTGGAATCCAAGCTCAAAGATTGCAATTTATTGATAAGCCTTCTATGCGGGACAGTATCAAAAGCCTTACTGAAATTTAAATAAGCAATGTCTACTGCACCACTTTTGTCTCCCAATCAAAAAAATCAATAAGATTAGTTTGGCATGATCTCCCTGAGGTAAACCCATGTGGTTTCTGATCCTGTAATCTATGTGTTTTTAGATGTTCAACAATCCTTTCCTTTAACATGGTTTCCATTAATTTCCCCACTACTGATGTAAGACTAACTGGCCTATAGTTCCGATTCCTCCCTACTACCCTTCTTGTAAATGGGCACAACATTTGCTAATTTCCAGTCTTCTCGGACGACTCCCGTGAACGGTTTTGCTATTACACCACTGAGCTCTTTTAATAATTTAGGGTGGATCCCATCAGGCCCCATTGACTTATTTGTCTTTACTTTAGACAGCTGCTGTAGAACCTCCTCCTCTGCAAAACTGATATGTAAATGTCTCGTTAGTGTTTCCTCCTAACTGAGGTCCCTTTCCTTCCTTTTCTTCTGCAAAGACTGAACAAAAATATTCATTGAGGCAGTCAGCGAGACTTTTATCCTCTTCTACATACCTTCCTTCCTTTGTTTTTAATCTAACTAATCCTTGTTTTACTTTTCCTTTCTCGTTTATGTATCTAAAAAATGTTTTGTCCCCCTTTTTTACTGACTGAGCTATTTTCTCTTCTGCGTGTGCTTTGGAAGCCCTTATAAATTGCTTTGCCTCTTTCTGCCTAATCTTATAGGTTTGCCTATCCTCTTCACGCTGAGTTTTTTTAGAATTATTGAATGCTATCTTTTTGTTCTTCACTATTTTGGCCACTTCTGCAGAGTACCACAGTGGTTTCTTCCCTTTTTTGTTTTTGCTAACAAGCTGAATGCAATTGCCTGTGGCCTTCAATAATGCCTCCTTTAAATAATCCCATTTCTCCTGGACTCCCTTTAAACTCCTCCAGTCTGATAATGACTCATTCACACAAAATCTCATTTTCACTAGGGAATAGTGCACCATATAGGTTTTTTGCTGGCTGGAGTGGAAAACCCTATTCTAAGGGTTATTCACTAAGGTCCGAATTCCACAAAGTGGTGAATTTGGTGCAATTTCAGGACAATTAGTTGTTTCACAAAGCTGTATTTTCACTGAATGCAGATGAATTGACAGTGAAATACAGTGCATTTTGCAGCAATTCGGCAGCACAGAAATTGTCCCATAGAGAAATAACGATTCATCTATTCACAGAACTCTGAATTGCCGCAAAGTGCCCTGATTTTTGGAGTTTCAATTCGACAGGTTTAAACAGGAGAATCCCATAGCTTCCAATGTAATACAATGGAATATCTTTTTAGTTTTATTTAAAAGATATTATTGAATTTTTAAACAGACCTTTTTTATTTTGTTTTAAAGGGCTTTTTTATTATTTAGACACCTTTCTAATTCATTTTTATTGCTTTAACCTCCTATCGGCTATATTTCTCTCGTTCCGTTGATTTCAACGAGGCCAATTCGGAGCTTTTCACCAACGTCTGATAACGCTTCGGCAACTCCATTTTTGGCAAAATACAGTGAATAGTGTATGCACCGTATTTTTGGAGAAATGGTCTTAAATGAAAACACTTGTGTATAACCCACTATGTGTTGTTGCAGATTTGAAAAGACATTCCTTTGGTCCTACTGATAGAAAACTATTCTGTTCCTGTGGAATTTATCATTAAACCCAAAAAGGTATTTTATGCAGCGTTATCTGATTTATATTTAATAGATACAGATTGTCAGACTGGATGATGTTGCATATTAAATCTATATCCTGGTTTTTTTCATCCAACTTTATTTATATGATCTTCTAAATCCGAGAAACCTCTCTAGACAGATCCGAATGGCTGGAGAAAGGTAACCGAACGCTGAAAATCAGCGTTCGGTTACCTTTCTTGGCCATTCGGCTATTCAAAGAGCAGGCAATACGCCAAATCCTGGCGAATTGCCTGCACAGTCGGTGACTGTTCGAGGGCAGTGAAATCCCCATAAAAAAGCACTGCTTCGGCTATTCAGAGAACACAAACCAGCAGTGAAAGGTTCCCGAATTGCCCTGTCATTCGGTGGTTTCATTCCACAGGTTTATTCAGGAGAATCCCATAGGCTTCAATGTTAAAAATATTACCGTTTCTTTTAATTCAATATCTAATAAACCATTCATTATAAAATTCTGCAGTAAAGAGTCTCTTAATTTATAGATTTTTTTAGGAAATTTTAAGCATTTGTAGCGCTCACTCCCGGAGGAGCCGCTGAAAATGAACCACGGGTCAGTCTCCCCGCACTAGGGAACAAATATACTCCAGCACCGTTGTGGATTTTATAAATTATATAGTTTACTGAAGTAAAAGGCATATACTGAGACACGGTGTTCGTAGATATATTTACAGTATTTCGTATCGCGGTAAACGCGCAGCGGAAAAATAAATGCGAGACTTCGTATTTCTGAAAAATGCGCGACCGAACAGAAAAGTACAATGCTTCGTAATTACGAGAAACGCGCAGCGGAAAACAAAATATGATTCAAATCTTTGCCCCTTTTTCGGATACTAGGGAGTGAGTCCCGAACAGGTTAAGTCCCGAACTGTGAGTGTATGTGTGTGTTATGGTACCCGGGTACTATTCAACTGGCCAGTGAATCTTTTAATCAATGTCTTCGACTAGTCAAGTTGGGGCCCTGTGGGTTTCAGAAATAAACAACAGCGTGCTTTCTTGAGCTTTGTAAAACCGGCCTTGGAAGCCTCTCACCCATCCGTTCGATCACCAAGGCTCCGCTGACCCAAGACGTCTCTCCGCTCGTTTCCTTGCTGGGATACCGGCTACTGGATCGGTGGTCAGGCTTTCTGTGCTCCGGCCCGGACTTGTCCAGCTACCGCCTGCTCTCCCATCCAATGGACTCGCGGTACTCCTCACTCGAGGTCCTCAGCTTGTCTGGATTTCCGCTTGGGTGATGTCTGTCGGTAATTAAGGATCCTTCTGGCAAGGCAGGATAACCCCACTTGAATCCTGATAGGCCACACTTGCGCTATGGCCTAGTCACGGTTCCGCTCTGCAGCACTGTGTCCTCTCTCATGCACTCCCTGGCGCGCTCTCCACGAGGCTCAGGATGTACAGCGTCTGTGTCCCTCCCACTTCCTGTCTGTTTGCAAAGCATGCCGGGAAACGTAGTCCCAATGTTCAGTGTCTCTTATCGCGCTTGTCTCCCTCCGGTGGCCAAAAATAGGTACTGCCACAGTAAGAGTTTAAACACAGCGCTACACATTTTTCTGTATTTTTTTTTTAAAGTTATTTTTTCTGTAACAGCCCTTTTTATTATCATTCATTGGATCTTATATGTAAATTTCAGACATTTTCGCTCAGTAGTTTCTTTGCAAACAGCGTTTCACTTTTCAATCATACATGCAAACTGTTTTTCTAATTTATTCACTGCCTTCTTCTGCGGTGTCGGCTTTTTCCGGCGGCTGCGCTGCGTGTGATCGGCTCCTGCTCAGGTTTTTCCGGTGTCTTCGGCGGGTTAATCCAGATGTTTTTACAGGTTTTCGGCGTGCATTCGCCGAGTTTGACGGGTTTTCGGCAGCTTTTCTCTGCACTTCAACAGCCCTGTGGTGCTTGCTGAATACACCGCAGGGTAGCCGAAACGGGAAAGCCGATTTGCACCGAATTGAAGAGAACGAAAAGTCACCGAACGTGCGGTGACTTTTCAATTCTCTTTGAATAACCCTGCTAGTGTGGGTGAAAATCTCATTTGTATATATAAATACAGAAAAAATGGCGTCGCGCCCATACTCACCGGAGCGGCAGCAACTGCCAGGAGTAACAGCCCAGTTAATGTATAAAACATAACAAGGAAAAAAGGTCATCTGCGCTCGTTTCTATGTGTTCCATGTACAACAAAACTGAGGTTTTTGTTTGTTTCAATGGCCATTGCAACGTAAGCTCACTCGCCACTTCACGGCACCTCTTTACAGAGTGAGTACCTAACAATTGTAACCAAAAGGCCGCTCTACTGAAGCAGCTTGGAGCTGCTCAGTAGAGCGGCCTTTTGGTTACAATTGTTAGGTACTCACTCTGTAAAGAGGTGGCGAGTGAGCTTACGTTGCAATGGCCATTGAAACAAACAAAAACCTCAGTTTTGTTGTACATGGAACACATAGAAACGAGCGCAGATGACACCTTTTTTCATTTGTATATATCTCCAAGTTAGACCATTTGTACTTTTTTTTTTTTTTTTTTTTTTTTTTAGTATGGGGGAGGGACTCTGATTAAAACTAAACATTTCTTAAAGCCAAAGAAATCCTTGGCAACCCATGCTAGCATAAAGGGAGGTTTGAAATGGGTGTAGTGTCTGTATGGCGCCACTAGATGGCTCTATTGGCATAGGCAGGAAAATAAAAGGAAATGGACTGTATATAAAAAAAACTAAAAATAAGTAGGAGACTCACTGCGTGAGAGGACTGTATTGACCAAAAATAGAATAAAAGGATAAAAATTATTATTAAGCAAAAAAATACATATGGAACCACAAAAAAATGTGACATCCGTGAACTTACAAAGGGCGTGACTTAATAGTAAAATGTGTACTGCAAGAAGAAGAAAAAAAAACAAAAAACAATAAGATCAAACAGTGTTAAATGTAATGAACTCTGCAAAAATAGATGATTTGTAGGTAGCTCTAAGGCTAAAACACCATAGATATGGGCTGAACACAGTGAGCAAGGTGCTCTATAAAGGGCGTGGTAATTTGTCCAGATGCTGGAAATAAGGCACAGTGCTTGATCCTTGTGCTGCAGTTAAAATACTAAGCAAAATACAATAAATAAGTGGAAAAAAAAAAAAAACATTTATTCCTTTAAGTCCATAAAAAGGAATAAAACAATTAAAAGGTGAAAAAATGAAGTGAACAGAAAAAATTGAATAAAAGATAGTGTGTATAAAAATAGTCCATACATAAAAAGAAAAAAAGCTGTTTATACTGGCCAGATTCGAGATGCAGCAGCCGGGCTGTACAAACAAACGGCAAATCCCCAAAACCGTTTAGGTATAAAGATGCAGGTTACAGAGCTGGTGTCCGGCGCTAGCACTCACAATCTTCAGTTTTCAGTGTATTTTATTTATTGTTTTAATAAAATCGATTGTGAATTTCCACCCTGTATGATCCTGGGTGATTTATTCCTTCGGCATCCTGAATAGATATTTCTAAGGATCTGGTTTCCTGCCTTGTGGACCTGAGGTTGGGGAATCTGTGCCCCTTGATTTAAATCCACCGATCTGCCTTCTGTTTGGTGCCCATTTATTTAAATCGGCACCAGAATATGTGAGTATATCTCTTATTTTTCACTCCTATCTGGGACGATACAGTCTGCACTTAATTCCTCCCTTGCATTTTTTTTCCTTCCACCTCCATCAACTGTTTCATTGAGGACTCGATCCCTGACTGAATATCTTTTATTGAAACTGAAGATTGTGAGTGCTAGCGCCGGACACCAGCTCTGTAACCTGCATCTTTATACATAAAGGGAGGTTTGACATGGCTGTGTTTCGTTTGGTAACCTAGTAAATCATTGTATCCCCCCAGGAGTACAGAAAAAGAATCCTAAAATGTCTTCAGGAATTGCTTTTGAAGGACCACCGCCATATGTTGAGGAAAACATCACAAAGCCTCTGCCAGAAGAGCAAGAAGAAATAATGATCAAAGATGAAGCTTTGCACTCCTCAGAAATTCCAAAAGAACCAGAGAATCCAGGACTGTTATCTGGGACATTTCTGTGCCCTGACAGTGAGAAATGTTTAAGCACAAAGGCAAATCTTGGTAAACACAAAGTTCACATAGGAGAAAAGCTGTTTGCATGTTCTGAATGTTGGAAATGTTTTATAACAAAGGGCAATCTTACAAAACATGAAAGAATTCATACAGGGGAGAAGCCGTATGCATGTTCTGAATGTGAGAAATGTTTTAAAACAAAGGGTGGGCTTACTTCACATAATATTCATACAGGAGATAAGCCGCTTGCATGTTCTGAATGTGGGAAATGTTTCAGCACAAAGTATGTGCTTACTCTACATGAGAGAATTCATACAGGAGAGAAGCCTTATCCATGTTCTGAGTGTGGGAAATGTTTTATAACAAAGGGCAATCTTACAAAACATGAAACAATTCATACAGGGGAGAAGCCGTTTGCATGTTCTGAATGTGAGAAATGTTTTAGAACCAAGATTAAGCTTACTGAACATGAGAGAATTCATGCAGGAGAGAAGCCGTATGCATGTTCTGAATGTGGGAAATGTTTTAGATTAAAGAGTGATCTTATAAAACATGAGAGAGTTCATACAGGGGAGAAGCCTTATCCATGTTCTGAGTGTGGGAAATGTTTTAGAACAAAGGGTGAGCTTACTTCACATGAGAGAATTCATACAGGAGAGCAGCCTTTTGCATGTTCTGAATGTGAGAAATGTTTTAGAACAAAGGGTGAGCTTACTTCACATGAGAGAATTCATACAAGAGAGAAGCCGCTTGCATGTTCTGAATGTGGGAAATATTTCAGAGCAAAGTATGAGCTTACTCGACATGAGAGAATTCATACAGGAGAGAAGCCGTATGCATGTTCTGAATGTGAGAAATGTTTTAGTACAAAAGGTGAACTTACTATACATGAGAGAATTCATACAGAAGAGAAGCCGTATGCATGTTCTGAATGTGGGAAATGTTTTAGGATAAAGGGTGATCTTATTACACATGAGAGAATTCATACAGGAGAGAAGCCTTATCCATGTTCTGAATGTGGGAAGGGTTTTAGAATTAAGAATAATCTTACTGAACATGAGAGAATTCATACAGGAGAGAAGCCTTATCCATGTTCTGAGTGTGGGAAATGTTTTAGAACAAAGGGTGAGCTTACAAAACATGCGAGAATTCATACAGGAGAGAAGCCTTATCCATGTTCTGAATGTGGGAAATGTTTTGGAAGAAAGCACTCTCTTACTGTACATGAGAGGACTCACAGAGGAGTGTAGCCATTCGTTTTAAAACCGTTCTCTGGATAAAATAGTGTTTCTGTACAATATAGTTTCTATAGGAGAGAAGCTGTTTGAATGGTGTGATAGTTGGAAGGTGTTTTAGAGCAATAGATGGTTACATTACATGATATACATGAAAGCATTCATACAGGAGATAAATTGGTAGAGATCTGTATATTTAAGCTCATCTCATGGTATCATTCAGAAGAGAATTCCTTTGCGTGTCCTGAATGTGGGAAAGGCAGCTCCTTAGAGACGCGCACACAAGAATACACACAGCTGATAAGCAGTTTGTGTGTCCTGAGAGGGTGAAATGTTTCAGAACCAATAGTGGACATTATCTCCATGTGAGGTCATACATGAATGGTATGTGCTGAGTGCGGGAGATGCCTTTGCAGAATGTCGATGAGTCTTTAACCCCTTAGGGACCGCTGACGTACGATGTACGTCCTGCCCACGGGTCTCCTTTAGACCCATGGACGTACATAGTACGTCAGCGGCTCCTAACCTCCCTCCTGCCCGATACTCACCTTCCTTGCCGGCTCCCACAACATCTATGGCAAGTTTCAAGCTTGTCTCACCTTTTTCTGGGGACTGGCCGATCCGATGACGTCATCACGCTGCGTGATGATGTTATCGGCCGGCGCCAGGAGGCAAATTCAGGAATGGGTGGGGGACTCCTTCGGAGCCCTCTATCTCCCCAACCGTTTAGGCTAGAGCGATGCAAGTTGCACCACTGGAAAGGGGAGAGTCTCCCCTTTTCAGCGGTGTACTGCATTAACTGTTTCACTGCCGGACAAATTTGCGCAGAATCACGATTCAAACCTGGAGGGGGATGACATCTTGGATGTCAGCCACGCCTCCAGGTCACCCCCCACCCACTGCCATCCTCACCATATGTGTGAGTATGTCAGTGGGCCAGTTAACCCCCTAGCTGCCATGTGGAGATGGAGAGAAAGGGATCCAAAGGATCCCCCTCTCTCCCGATCCGTGGCAGCTAGAGGGTCATATTTGACATCATTGGCCTGATCATGACCTTTCCAATGATACCAAACATGACCAGGTTTGGTGTAAAAATAAAATTTAAAAAAATAATAAATTATTATTTTTTAACTTTTTTTTTAAATGTTTTTGTCTGGGGGGGTCTAGTTAAATAGTACCTAGGCTGTCATCTAAAAATAATTAGCATAAAACAGAATGAGCTCAGTGCACATAGATGAACTGGCTCAGCAGTGAAGGGGTTAAAAAGCAAAAACATTTAAAAATTGGGTATTTCTATTCTCAGAACAAAATTTTGAAACTATTTAGCCGGGGTCTTTTTTGGTGGTTGTAGATTAAATTAAGAAAAAGTTTTTTTTATCATATTTCATATATATTTTTTTTTTATAGTAAATTATTCGATATGATGGCTGAGTGGAGTAGAGGTAACATCACGGCTCTACTGGTTTGATCCCGACGAGCACCTCTCCAGTAAGTGTCCTTGGGCAAGACACCTAACGGTACATACTCGCCACCTAGGACATACTTGAAAACGAGAGAAATCTCAATGTATCCTTCCTGGTAAAATACTTTCTCAAAAAAAAAAAAAAAAAAAATGGTATTTTTGGAAAGTCCATTTAATGGCGGGAAAAATGGTGCATAATATGTGTGGGTTGAATAAACGAGTAAGAGGAAAATTTGACCTAAACACTAACAGCGCAGAAACGTAAAAACAGCAGCGGTCACTAAAGGACGGATTTGTGTAAAACCGCCCGGTCACTAAGGGGTTAAATTTGAATGAACTCACCCCAACAAGAAATGATGTGCAAAATCATTTATCTCTATATCAAATCTGTATCGACACGCTAACTCATCGGGGAGCAAAGCCAGTTCCATGGCATGAATGTGGGTTATGTTTCAGAACATAGTATAAACTTAACTAGGGCTGAAACAACTAATCGATTAATTGGCAACTAATCAATAATGAAAATATTCCTTAATGAGAATAGTTGACAACTAATCGGCTGTCGCTTTAAAATCGATTTGTGTACAGCACACACTGTTTACAGCCAGACTGCATTAAACCTCTCATTCTGCTTCGTGCCAAATGGAGAAGATGTGCCGCTGCTTTACTCAGCATGATTTTGTTCTAGGGTTATGTCGGACATAACCAGTTTGTTTTAATTTAATTTACAATTCCTGAAGCACTATAGCACAAACCCTGGGATACTGCTACTGGGTATGGGCGCTGTACCTCTGGTGTTTTATACTTATGTGAAGCTGGAGTCCTGTGCCACTTACTCAACCTGCTTATCACCCCTTCTTTGGTCTGGAGCTGCCAGTCTCCCTCTTTGGTCTCGTCCCTTTCCACAAACTCCCTCCCACACTCCGCTCTGGTGTTTTTCCAAAACCCACTACCTCTCTCAATTGGGTCAAGTCCCTTGAACAAACTCTCTTCCTTCCACCTCCGGACACTCCTACGGCTCAGTTTGTTCATGAAATTATTGTAAAGGGACACTCTAATAAGCTAAAGTGGTCAGGCTGCAATGAGTGACCCCCGTTCCCACCCGGCTTCTGCGCTGACATATCTATCTGAGCGCTTGTAGCAGCATTTGTGAGATAGCAGACATAGGTTTAAGCGGCGTACACCTTATTAATCCATCGCTCTGACCAGGTGCTCCTGTACCTTCTGTGCAAAAAATATGCAATTTGCGTATTGTATGTACAAATGTTCTGTACACTGCGCAAATTGCTTATGAGAAAAAAGGAGGGGACAGGTTTCTTTTTTTCATAATGTTCCTTTTAATGGAAAGAAAAAAAAAATTGTAATGGAAAAAATAATCTCTGTATGGAAATAATCGTTAGTTGCAGCCCTAAACTTAACCCCTTCCATCCTGAGTATTTTCCAACGACGGAAAAATAAATTTATAGAGGTGTGAAATGTCATTAACTTTTAAGTCCACAATTATGGACATTACAACCGAGAGAGAAAACTCATTGTGATGTGTCACTTTGGACTTGGGGTACATGGGCCTGGAAATGTATTTGGGAGGTGCAGGCCTCATGTTCTATATTATTTCCCTGCCCTCTCATGTTGAAATCACCCTGTGCCTGTAGGGGGTTCGGGTGTTTGTGTAATCTGTGTTATGTATGAATAAAGTTATTGTCTATCGTTATGGTCTATGTGTATCTGTTGATATCGGAGGTATATTTGAATAGTTTTGTTAATCTGCTTTGTCAGGCAAACGCTGCCCCATTATCTGCTGTTTTAGTCTGTAATCTTGTTTACCATCCTCTCTCGCCTACGAATGTTGAGCAAATGTTTATGTCCCAAATGCCGTGAAGCAGAAGGAGCAGTAACATCAGAAACCCTCACAACATTTTCTAGGGAGGTTTTGTATTTGTAAATAACCTATGTTTGACCACATAAATATCTGTGCCTGTCCCTAATAAAACCAGTTCCATTTGACCATGAAAACATCCAGATCTACAGCCTCGTCTTATTTCTGGGGTATGCTCTTAGGGATGCACCGATACTAGTATCGGTGCCGATACCGAGTTCTGCACGATTACTTGGTACTCATGCAGATGCCCCCGATGCCTCAACAGATACCGGAAGCCAGCGCTGGCTTTCTGGCCGGTGTCCAAGGGGCAGGCGCAGCTGGCAGAGTGCTCTAAGGGCACTCTGCCAAGCCCCATCCGGGTGGCATTGTTTCTTCGAGCGGCTGTCGGAAAAGGTTACAGCCCTGCCGCTCCCTTCACTTGGGAACCGCCAGCCACGTTCTTGCGAGATATCGTGAACTCTGGGATCTCTCGATCGCGGCTGGCGTTTCCCAAGTGAAGTGAGCGGCCGGGCTCTAGCAAAACTGAGACGAGCCTTTTATATTCTTTTAGCTCAGCAGCGGTTTTCGTCTTGGAAATCCTGCGTTGAAACCTTTCATCAATTTTTCTCTTCCGTCCACGCCCAGAGATATTAGCTACAGTGCCATGGGTTGCAAACTTCTTGATAATGTTGCACACTGTGGACAAAGGCAAATCTAGGTCTCTGGAGATGGACTTGTAACCTTGAGATTGTTGATATTTTTCCACAATTTTGGTTCTCAAGTCCTCAGACAGTTCTCTTCTCCTTTTTCTGTTGTCCATGCTTAGTCTTTGCATTGTGTGTCAGTGTGTGCCACACTAAGTGAACTTCTCTCCTTTTTATCTGCTTTCAGGTGTGATTTTTATATTGCCCACACCTGTTACTTGCCCCAGGTGAGTTTACAGGAGCATCACATGCTTGAAACAATCTTATTTATCCACAATTTTGAAAGGGTGCCAAGAATTTTGTGTGACATTATGTCCAATTTGCCTTTTTTTCCTCCCTTTTTTTGTTTTGTCCCAATACACACACACAAAGGGAATAAACATATGTATAGCAAAACATGTGTTACTTGATTTTCTGGAAAAATGTCTGGGGTGCCAACAATTTCAGCCATGAATAACAAAAAACTCAGTCAGTCTCTCTACCTGGCCCTGGCAGAGAGAAGCTAAACCTCATCCAGCAGGACTTACCGCAATGGGGCATCCTGCTTAGAAACTTCATTCACTGAAGGTGATCTGACATAGCCTATTGCCTTTTCTCTTGATGTATATTATGTTTACATTGTAATATCACTGTATATGTGTGTGATATATATATATATATTCTTATAGCACACAAGTGTATCTTTATATATTTGAATTTGTTGTAATGCTATCTGATTTCTGCATTCCACTCCCTGTTTCTATATTTTCTCGAGGCCTGCTATTCTGCCCCATGTCCCTGTTCAATGAACCTTAACTTTTATTGCCCCCTACAAACTCCCCCCTAGTTCCTGGACAACTTCAACCCAATGTGATGCTATTTGCAATCTTAATTTCTCTTTCAGCACACGCCCAAAACTCAGTCAGTCTCTCTACCTGGCCCTGGCAGAGCGAAGCTAAATCATCCTCATCCAGCAGGACTTTGCAATACTCGGCCCCCTGCTATTCACAATATTCATAAATGATCTGCCCAACGTCTGCAAAGCCTCAACTGTACACATGTACGCAGACGACACTGTAATCTATACCAGCAAACCAACTCTCCGGCAGCTGGAAGCCGTGCTGCAAGAACAATTCACAGAGGTAGAAAAGTGGATCAAGCACAACAAACTTTTTTTAAATAATGACAAAACTGTAACGATGCTCTTTGGAACAAAACGTAAACTACACAAATTGCAAAATCCCCACTTATCTGTTGGGACAAAATCAAATGGCCCGCTGACCACAGTCACTTCTCTCAAATATCTAGGTATGTGGTTGGACTCTAATCTATCTTTTGGCCCTCACATCGAAAAACTCTCATCTAAACTTTACCCCAAACTAGGCGCCCTGTACAGAAACAAATCCTGCCTGAGCCCCGCGGAAAGAAAGCAGATTGTACTACAAATGTTTATGCCGGCTATTGATTATGGAGATGTAGTGTACGCAGCCGCCCCGCAAACACATCTTCAGAAACTTACTACATTGTATAACTCATTCTGCCACTTTGCATTACAATGTAACTACATGACCCACCACTGTGACATGTTAAAAGAGCTAAACTGGCCATCGCTGGAGTCTAAACGCACCCTTCACCTTGCCAACCTGGTGTTTAAGAGCTTTTCTGGGAAGCTACCACCCTACCTGAATAGACTGCTTCCCCCAGCAGCTCCCTCATCCTATAACCTCCGATCCAGGACCAGCACCTTACTTGCAATACCACAATACAAAAAGACAGTGGCTCGATCCTCATTTTCCTACAGAGCACCGCAATTATGGAATAACCTCCCAGACACCATCAAATCTTCCCCCAGTCTTAAGTCACTCAAGAGCTCCTTACTAACATACCTCAATACAGAATGCACCTGTAAACATGTAACATAATGACTATTTCCTACATATTTATTTTCTGTTAATCTGTATATTTGTGTTGTTAACCCCTTAACGCCGCAGAACATACATTTACGCCCTGCAATAGGTGGGCTTTGGCGCCGCAGGACGTAAATGTACGTCCTCGGCGTTTTCAGCCCCCCCTGGGAGATACTCACCTCCGGCGGCTCCCTCGCTGCTCTGACTCCCACGGAGTCAGATCGGCAGGGTTTCCTCCTCTGGCGCACTGACGTCATCGCGCCGGGGGTGCGATGATGTCAGTTTCAGGCGTCGTCGTCCCCCCGCCGGAGCAGGGGAAGCGCCTGGAGGGGAGGGGAGGGATCCTTCGGATCCCTCTATCCCTCTATCTCCCCATCGCCGGGGGCTACAAGGCTGTGGCCAGCATCGCTGGAAGGGTCACAGCCTCACCTTTCCAGCGATGTATTGGGGTTAACCCATGAGTTGCCAGGTCGCGACCGGGCACAAATTTGTGCCCGATCGCGGCCTATTTCCGGTGGGGGCTGCCATCTTGGATGGCAGCCCCCACATCTGGGTCCCCCCCGCGTCAACTGACTCATCGCGCCATGCGCGATGATGTCAGTTAACTGGGGAAGCCCCTAGCTGCAAAGGGATTTCCTATGGAAATCCCTTGCAGGAGATAGCAGGGTTCTTTGAACCCCTTTATCTCCTGATCGGTGGCAGCTAGGGGGTCATGCCTGATATCGATGGAAAGGTCTGAGCATGGCCTTTCCAACGATATCAAACATGACAATGAAAAAAGTTAAATAAAAGTGTATACAAATAAAAAAAACAATTAAAAAAATTAAAACGTGCTTTTTTTTTTTTTCTTGCTGCAGCATTATTGTTCACATTTCAATTATAATGTGAACAATGATGCTTCAATGATTTTTTTTTGGGGGGGGGGTTTAGCTAAAATCACGTAATTTCCCCCCCACCCAAAAAAAAAAAAAAAAGGGTTCCCAAGTCTACCCCATGGAATATAACCGCAAAGGATCGGATAATAAAATGTGAAAAAAAAAAAAAAACACTTTATACACTGTGGATGATTAAAATTTTATTGAAAATTCACATTCTTTTACATATTTTGTTATAGCATTCTGGCAGGACATGACTTTTATATATAATTGTGATAGATTATTAATCTTCCGAGTCTGCCGGAAAGAACGATATATAATTTGTCTGGGTGGTATAATAATATGTGACTTAAAACCGCGTTTAAACATGATGAGCAAAAACTTCACTTCCGAAAGAGCGCCAAAGTTGTAAAATTACTCCCGTCCTTAAGGGGTTAATATCTTACATTGTATTACTTTGTATTTCTGTAACTGTAACACTTCAATGTTCTTGAACCCAGGACATACTTGAAAACGAGAGAAATCTCAATGTATCCTTCCTGGTAAAATCCTTTATAAATAAAATTGTATATATATATTATATATACATACACTCTAGCTTTTGCCCGCGGCCTCGATTTTAGTATTTAAAATTGTTTTTTAAAAGAAACTTGGGAGTTTTTTTTGGTAGAACCCCCCCCCCCTTGGTATTTGGATTCATCTTGAAAATAAAACAACACATATTTTACCATTTTCCAAAAATCCAGTGGGGGGGGGGGGCAAAAAGGGGGATGAATACCTTTATCACTATACCTATATTTCAAAAACCAATGATGTTACAGGTGTTAAATTCGATATTTATAATCTTTGTGCAAAAAAAACCCCATGTTTTACCATGTTCCAAAAATCCAGTTAAGGGGGATGGGAGAAAGGGATGTGAATACTTTTATCAGTATACCTATATTTCAAAAACCAAAGATGTTACAGGTGTGAAATTTGCACTTACATTCTTCTTGAAAAATAAAATTTCCCACCTGTAACATCTTTGGTTTTTGAAATATAGGTATACTGATAAAAGTATTCACATCCCTTTCTCCCATCCCCCTTAACTGGATTTTTGGAAAAATGGTAAAAAATATGTGTTGTTTTATTTTCAAGATGAATCCAAATACCAATTTTCACGTCTGTAACATCTTCTGTTTTTGAGATATAGGTATCCTGTTGAAAAGTATTCACCCCCCTTTTTTCACCCACCACATGGGATTCTTGGAAAAATGGTAAAACGTGTTTTTTTTCTTTTTCAAGAAGATTGTAAGTGCCAGATTTCACACCTGTAACATCTTTGGTTTTTGAAATATAGGTATACTGATAAAAGTATTCAACCCCCTCCCTTTTTGTCCCCCCCCCTCCCACAGAATTTTTGGAAAATGCTAAAATGTGTTTTTTTTTTGTTTCTCAAGACGAATCTAAATACTAGGGATGCACCGATACCACTTTTTTAAGACCGAGTACGAGTATAGATACTTTTATCTTATGTCATGTGACCGCTTTCCAATAAGAACAGACCTCATGGATATGCCCCCCGGTCTCATGACTATGCCCCCCAGCTCATGGATACTGCCCCCCAGCTCATGGATACTGCCCCCCAGCTCGTGGATACTGCCCCCCAGCTCGTGGATACTGCCCCCCAGCTCGTGGATAATGCCCCCAGCTCGTGGATAATGCCCCCCAGCTCGTGGATAATGCCCCCAGCTCATGGATATGCCCCCCAGCTCATGGAAATGCCCCCCAGCTCATGGATATGCCCCCCAGCTCATGGAAATATGCCCCAGCTCATGGATATGCCCCCCAGCTCATGGATATGCCCCCCAGCTCATGGAAATGCCCCAGCTCATGGAAATGCCCCCCAACTTATGGATAATGCCCCCAGCTCATGGATAATGCCCCCCAGCTCATGGATAATGGCCCCCCAGCACATGGATTTGCCCCAGCTTATGGATAATGCCCCCAGCACATGGCTTTGCCCCCAGCTCATTGATAATGCCCCCCCAGCTCATGGATTTGCCCCCAGCTCATGGATAATGCCCCCCCAGCACATGGATTTGCCCCCAGCTCATGGATAATACCCCCCAGCACATGGATAATGCCCCCCCAGCACACTCTCCGCTCATACTTACCTTCCTTTAGCGACGCCGGGAAAGTCTTTGCGCGCGCGCGCTCCTTGGAAGGTCCCCAGCCGCGACCACGTGGGACCATGTGATCGCGGCTGGGGTCCTTCCAACGAGCGCACGCGGGGAAACTTTCCCGCGTCCCTAAAGGAAGGTAAGTATGAGCGGAGAGCAGCTGCAGGGCCTGTCTGAATGCTCTATCGGCATTCGGACAGGCCCTGCAGCTGCTCACTTTGTTTATACTTGCCTTCCTTTAGCGACACCGGCAAAGTTTCTGCGCGTGCGCTAGTTGGAAGGACCCCAGCCGCGATCACATGGTCCCACGTGGTCGCGGCTGGGGACCTTCCAAGGAGCGCGCAAAGACTTTCCCAGCGTCGCCCAGGAAGGTAAGTATAAACAAAGTTAGGAGAGCAGCTGCAGGGCCTGTCAGAGCATTCGGACAGCCGCCCCAGCCCCTCGGATGCCGGCAAGCCGGCTCAATGCCGGCTTCCGGTATCGGAAAAAATATCGGGGTACTGCACGAGTACCAAGTACTCCTGCAGTACCCGGTATCGGCACCGATATCAATACTAGTATCGGTATCGGTGCAACCCTACTAAATACCAATTTTCAAGTATGTAACATCTTCTGTTTTTGAGATATAGGTATCCTGTTTAAAAGTATTCAGTCCCCCCCCTATTTTTCACCCCCACTTGGGATTTTTGGAAAATGGTTAAACACCTGTTTTTATTTTTCAAAAGATTGTAATTACCAAACTTCACACCCGTAACATCTTCGGATTTTGAAATATAGGTATACTGATAAAAGTATTCAACCCCCCCTTTTTGACCCCCCCCCCAAGGAATTTTCAGAACATGGTAAAATACGTGTTTTATTTTTCAAGACTTATCTAAATACCAATTTTCAGGTCTGTAACATCTTCTGTTTGAGATACAGGTATCCTGTTTAAAATATTCAACCCCCTTTTTTTGCCCCTCCACTTCGATTTTTGAAAAATGGTAAAATAGGTGTTTTATTTTTCAAGACGAATCTAAATACCGATTTTCACAGCTGTAGCATCTTCTGTTTTTGAGCTATAGGTATCCTGTTTAAAATATTCAACCCCCTTTTTCACCCCCTTATTGGTGGATTTTCCAAAAATCCTTCCTTAGTGGGCGCCTACATCATAAAACCAGTGCATCTTCAAAATTTCACATTCCTAGGTTAAACGGTTTCAGCTGGGCGTTGATGAGTCAGTCAGACACATATCCCCACAGAAATTATATATTACACATACACACTCTCTGTGGGGGGTATGATATACACACAGTCTATGGGGGGTATGTGTATATATATATTTAGCTGGATACCCTTGCTTCGCGATTAAACTGGCTATGCAGGAGAGATTAGGTTCACAATCCGTTGGCTTAGTGCTGGTTGGTGATTGAAAAACATAAGGGATGATCATAAAAAAAACAATAAAATAGATGGGTTTAATCCCACCAGGAACCCTGTTTTTTTTGTCTATGTAGCCGGGCTAATTACCTGTATAACAGACTTTCAATTTGTCCCTAAGATGAATTGCTCAGGACCTCCCTGTAAACAACATTCCTGGTTTTACTCACAGCCTGGTCATCCTCCAGCCAGACACGTGATCTGACTCAGGAGCACGCCACATACAACTAGCCATGGGAGGAACAGTCACTCTTCAGATGCACACCAGCCACTTTCAAAGTCTGTCCCCGTGCCTTATTGATGGTGATGGCATAGCACACCTTAACCAGAAATTGTAGACGTTTGAATTCGAAGTGGTAATCTGATGGGATCAGAGGAATTCTGGGTATGAAAACTGTTTCTCCCTGATTTACGCCTGTGAAAATCGTGGCTTTGATTACGTGTTTGTACAGAGTCTTCACCTGAAGTCTGGTGCCATTGGAAAGTTTCAGAGGGGTTAGATTGCGTAACAGCCTGATCGGAGCGCCAACCTTCAGGTAGAGGACATGAGGTGGTAATGCTGGTGGATTGAGAGTGTGCTAGAACTACAAGGGGTAATGTACATCATCCTCAATCTCCATTACCGGGTCCACAGATTAATACTTCATATGCTCAGTGGACATCTTCTCCAGCAGAAAGTTGTTGATGCTGTTGTTGGAGAGAGAATAGATCTTTCCCTCAGTCATGAACTGCAATCCTCTCCAGCCTGATTAATGTCTAGGTGTATTCTGTCAGTCAAGCTGATCAGATCTGTCACAACATCGCAAAGGTTACTTGGAATAGTTATTCTTCCCTTCTTTTCCAAAAGCTTGTCATCACCAATATCGGGTAATAATTTAGAAAAGTCTTCTGCCCTCAAATCACTTTAACTGTCAAGGTCAGGACTTTGACATTAGGCCATAAGATGGAGGATTTGAGACAGACCTTGACTTCATCTGCACATGTCCCTCGTGGCAGCACAAAAGGCAACGTCTGTCTGTCTGAAGTCACCAGCCAAAAGCACCGTAACTCCACCCATAAGACGGTTGCTGCCCCTAATGTCCTGGAGTGTCCTGTGTACAGCCTCGATACCTGCTTTGTAAGTCATGGTGCACTCATCCCACACAGTAAGTTTGGCTTCTCGAAGCACCTGAGCCATGTCACTCTGCTTAGAGATGTTACAAAGTAGATTCAGAATGATTCAGGTTGAGGGTAAGAAGTGATTTGTGGCTGGGACACTATGCAGGAGAAATTTGCTTCACAAATCCTTGGTTCAGTGCTGGTGGGTGATATAACTTATAAGGGAATATATTTTCCGCCACCTTGAGTTCGGAAGCAGTTCCATAGGTGGAAGGTGTGGACATGTTGGTGAGGTAGCTTAGGTTTAGTGCTGTAAGGATCCCCAGACGCTCCTGAGTGAAGGAGAACAACGTCTGCCAGTTTGAACGGAGATAACGGCATGTGAGGCAAGTGGCAGTTGGAACAGATTTATTTTCAGGTGGGGAGGGGGAGTATAACTCCTAGGCATCAGAGCGTGTTAATAACTAATGCTCTGATGGTCATTTCCAAAAATCCTTTCTTAGTGAGCACCTAGAAGCCGAGAGGAACATACCGGCCGAATTTCAAGTTTGTAGGCTTTACAGTTCTGGAGATATCGTGATGTCGCACGAGTGGCATTTTGCTTTTATATATATATATCTTCTTATTGAAAAGCGGTCACATGACATTAAATAAAAGTATCGATACTCGATATCAGTGAGTACCTGAAAAAAAGCATCAGTACTTGCACTCGGTTTTAAAGAAGTGGTATCGGTGCATCCCTAGATGCTAGCAAGGCTCACTACGTGTCCCGGTCCTTTACCTTCATCGAACCTACTGGAGGAAGGCACGAGAGTTTGCTGGAGAGAACACCGGGTTCCGGCACAGAAGCGGTATTGACAGATGTGACCCAGTCGGGGTACCGAGATCTGTTACACTCATTAAACCTAACATGGGAGTTTCCTTTACTTAACCCTTTCGCTGCTGAGGCTTTTCACACCTCTGTGCTGAGCTCATTTTTACCGGTTTTGCTCATCATGTTTAAACGTGTTTTGAAGGCTTATTTTAGTATATGACTCAGACATATTATATATCCTTCTTTCCGTCAGACTCGGCAGATTCATAATATGTCATTATTATATGTATACGTCATGTCCTGTCTGTATATTATAACAAAAAATGCAATAAAATTTGAATTTTCAATAATTTACAACGTGTAAAGTGTTTTTTTTTCACATTTTAACATGCGAGCAATTGCGGTTATATTTTGTATGGGGTGCGCTTGTTAAAAAAATTAGAGATGGGGTCTCGTTACATTTTTTTTGGGGAAAAATACGCGATTTTTAACAAACGCACCGCATACAAAAATCGTTAGTGCAGCATCATTGTTCACATTATAATTGAAATGGGAACAATATTGCTGCATTAACGAACCAAAAAAAAAAAAAAAACTTGATTTTTTTTTTTTTTTTATTTTTTTATTTTTTAAAAAACTTTTTTTATACTCATGTTTGGTATTGTTGGAACGGCCATGCTCTGGCCGATCCAACAATACCAAACATTAACCCCTAACTGCCACGGATCGGGAGATCCCGCAACGCCGCCGATCGGGAGTCAGAGAGGTCCGAAGGACCTCCCCCCCCCTCCCTTTCAGGCACCTCCTCCGCACATGCGGGGGGGGGGCGCCTGAATTAGGTGTCATCGCGCCGCCGCGATGACACCTAATTACTCCGGCGGCGGTTCCGGGTGCTGGGCTGACATCGAGGATGTCAGCCCGCACCAGGGGGGGCCAGCGATCGGCCGGAACCCGGCCGAACGCTGACCCCAAAGCAGTGGCGACTCTAGGAACAATATTTAGGGGGGGCACAGAAGATACCGCAGTCAAAACTGGGGGGGGCACTAATAATTTTCACCACTAAATCATACCACTGAATAAAAGTAAGGGCCCTATCACCTGGTGTGAGCTAAAACACCATCACTAAAAGGAAAAATTTATTGCGAGTCGCTAAAACTTACAGGGTTATTCAGAGAGAGGTGAAAAGCAGGAGAATGACTGGAGAATGGAAAATTCTTGGTCAAAGAATCGGCTATTTTGACCTAGAATTTTCCATTCTCCAGTCATTCTCCTGCTTTTCACCGCTTTTTGAATAACCCTGTTAGTGCCTGACGACCTACTAACAGATCACCTTGACTGCAGTAGTCCATGAACAAGGTCGTTTGGCGCACGCTAGGGAAACTCTAAGACCCAAGTTGAGACCCAGCACTAATGCGGTTGTGTACAGGATAGAACGTTTTTTCTTTTCCAAACCTATCCCCCACCCTCACAAGCTTGAATATGAACACATCCAGTGAATAACCTCTCACCCCTGCATTATTAAAATCCTCCACGGTGGCCGTATCATCCATGTTTTGTCGCACACATATATTAAGGCTGATGGGCATTGCATGATAAATGCCTCCCAGCAGCATGTTGAATCATTACACTGCATTTAATAGATCCAAAAGGAAGGCCAGGTGAGCGACAAAAATTTCCCTGCTACAGCATATAAACAATACATGTTTCAGGGCAAGACTTATCCATGTGTTCCTTTAAACATGGTCCACACAGTCACCCTAATAATCAACTGCTTACATACTATGAATAGCCCCCAGCATAAAATGTTTAAAATTAGGCAATATATTAGAATTAGGATATATGTGGATAAAGGATACATTTATAATAGAGCCGACTGCAACAGCAGCGACATTGCTGACCATATCCATTACTATGGTGTATGGGGCCAAGAGAACACCTGTGTTGCATTCCTTTCAATTGCCTGTTAATTTTGGACGAGGACTTGTTTTTTCTGTTTTTTTGGAGTTAGCACCAGGGCTGAGCAGTAGGTAAAATGTTGCAATCAGTGCACCTCAAAAAATTTAGTGCTGGCACCAAGTGATCTGTAAAGATATCTAGCACTCCCCGTGTTAAGTATAGGACGCGGAAAGTACAGTAAGCTCGCGGTACAAATCGCTAATAGCGCCGCGCTAAGTGATTTTTCCCATTTGTAGCGGGAGGCAAACGATCTGTTGGTCAGGCGCTAGACTGAATTAACCTGGCGCTAACGCAAAATCACGCCGACGCAAGGGTTAGCTCACACCAAGTAATAGTGCCCTAAATAAGTATATATATATATAAATAAGATTACAAAACCCCAGAGTAATGTGATGCAATGATGCCTTTTTGTGATACTAACCTGATACTTAAATTCAATATTTTATTTGACGCAATTCGGCAGTTTTCGCTGAATGTCTGATTGCTGCTTCAGCGACTCCACCTTTAGCAAATTACAGTGACCATTCGCTAAATAGGGAATTCACCTTATTTTCTGCAAAATAAATTCCCCGAAATGTGACGGAAAGCAGAGGATCTACAGATCATTAGACCCTTTAGATTCTAACTTCCATAATAACCCTTAAAATGCCTTAAACCCAGAGAAATGAAATAAAAATAATAAACAATGTGGCATTTAGCTACCCCTCAACCCCTAAAATGCCATTAATCAAGGAAAAAACAAATGTATACTGTGAGGGATGAAGCCTGCCCATTAACCCTTAATATACAACTAAACCAAGGCAAAAACTAACGTAATACACAATGTAATGTATAGTCTGAACATTAACCATTTCCCTGCTGAGCCATTTCAACCCTGTGAAAATGTTTACGTTTAAGTGCACGTTTTTATTTGATGTTTTATGACTTTTACATCACACTGAATATAGTCATGTGGGGTATCATTGGAAAGGCCAGATTCAGCCCTTTCAAATGCCACCTAGTTCATCCATATCCGATGCATAGCTACGGAGATACGTTGGTCCGAAGAAGTGTGGGAAGCTGGATGATGATTTTTGGTGGGGGGGGCACATGGGGGGGCAAGGAATAACCTAGGGGGCAATTGCCCCCCCTTGCCCCCCTGTAGAGTCGCCTATGCCCCAGAGGCAGGAACGTGACATGCGGTTGGACACGCTGAGCACGTCCACCGCAGCGAAAGGGTTAAAAAGGGACACACTACACACCAGAGGCATAACTAGAAACCTTGGTGGCAAGAGTCCATGAAGACCCCCCCCCCCCCCCGAGAGTTTTGATTTTTTTGCAATGTCTTCTGCACTATCCAAAAATTGCTGGTTTCAAAACCTAATAATACTATAACCTATGACCTAGTATCCCTATTATATTATTACCATAGCATTAAATTCCATAGCTAATGGATATATAATAGGGATACTAGGCCATAGGTTATAGTATTATTCGGTTTTGAAACCAGCATTTTTTGGATAGCGCAGGACACATGTATACAGGTATTTTTTTGCACTCTTAAAATGGCCATACAGTTTGGAAGTCCTTAAAGCAGTGTTTCTCAACTCGTATCCTCAGGACCCACTAACAGGCCTGGTTTGTGGGATATCTGAAGCACAGCACAGGTGATCGAATTAGCTGCTCAGTGATTGCAGTATTCAGTCTGCATTCCCAAAGTGATCTGCAAAATCTGGCCTGTAGCCTTTAAAGGGTTAAAGAGTCACCACTGCCTGGGGCCCCCTCCAGTGGTGGAATGCCAGGGCCGTCACAAGTGCGACCGCTGCGACTGTCGGATATAATCTCTGCACGTGAATACAACACGTTTATATATATTGGACTTATCAGCCAAGCCTCCAATATGTCTATATTGGACTTCCTGGACCTACCTCGGCAGTTGCCTCCAATATATCAGGGATTATTATTTCATAAGAAACCTATACGAGACACAAATATCAATCGTTTATATTTCTTAGAAATTATCCTGAATTCTTTTAATTGTCTGTGTTTTGCTTTGAAGAATACAATAATCAGATAAAAATATATATATATTTATTACGTATACAAAAAAGTTTCAAATCTAATATCATAAACAAAAATTTATAAACCACAACCCATCAGCATATAAAAACTAGCTTCACAATATATGTATCTCCGGTTAGTAACTGCATATATGATTAATATCATTTACCTTACCAGTTAGTAACGAATACACAAATGGTTAATAAACATTTCTGCTTAATACAACATGCATTTCCCAGCAAACAATGTTTAACCAGCCAGCTCTTATAGATATATATATATATATATATCTATGCTACATGGATCAACAAAAGATGAGCTAATTTAATGATAAGTAATAAAAACTTATTTAGTGAATCCTCCCCTAATCTCGAGAATTAAACTTCTAATCTTTTGCTTTTTATTTTGTAGTTATATAATTCCTTGCTTATTAATTTTAATCACAGTAATTTCCAAATTCAATATATATATATATTGGTATCAATCTTACATTTCTTTTAGGAATAAATCCTTATATCCACTTCTTCATATCTTTATCTGCAGAATAAAGATATTTAGAATTTTTGGATCGAACAGTATTTGAGAAGTCTCAGTCTACGTTGCAAGAATATCTACAAACATATATATATTTACATTAATTCCTTTTTTTTTTCATACATTACCTGTCCAATTTGGATGTTGATAAGTCTTGGAATTTTCTATGTGATGCTTTGTTTTGGAATATGTGAAGATTATCGATATCAGATAATCAATGCATGTGAGTTAGAGATTTGGTGAGAGTCAGAGACTTGGTGAGAATCTTGATTGCCTCATGTCTTGGGATCTGCCTGCATCGTGGTGCGAGTCTGAGTGTTGGAATCTTGGACTCTCAGAGTGTCATGTGTAATGCATTGCAGTGTGAGTCTGAATGCTGGAATCTCCGACTTCTCAGAGTGTCATGTGTACTGGACGTCTGAATGCATTGCGGTGTGAGTCTGAATGCTGGAATCTCCGACTGACTTGTAACCAACATTGCCACTTATTATAGCCAATTTGACGTCACTGGCAATATGAATTATAATCTTTACTATCCTCTAGAGGGCAGTATTGCACTTCTTAATTAATTCCCCCATTTCTTTTTAATTTTCTTATCTCGGGTCAAAAGGTCAATCTGACTTAACAAAGACCTTCTCTTGAGTCAACTAGACACAGTGTCTGTCATCTGATTTATATCCCTACTCCCTTTTGAAATTACTTAGAGTCCTATCAGCTAAATTCTTTTCTGGTTAACTCAACAGAATCTATTCTTTAGTACTTTTTATTATTTACCAATTATATACTTTCTACAATATTTATTGGAGTATATATATCCTACTGTATATATATAATAAAATATACCTTGATTCTAAACATATATTTTGTGAATATAAATCTATATTACAGAGATTTTAACTCTTATTTGGTCTTTTGGGTATAGGAATATCTTTTGTTTTAAAAACTTAAGACAGACCAATAAATTTAATTATGACACGTCTTAGCACTTAACTCTAACCTTATCACACACAAACATTCTAGGTTCCTTCATGTCTGGCACTTCTTAAAAAAAAATATAAAAGACTTCACCCAGGAATGAACTCTGTAAAAAACAATCTCGTTCATTTCTAAACCTAGAGAAATTTTGAAAGAAAAACGGTCTTTAACCCCTTAAGGGCCGCTGACGTACCCTGTACATTCTGTTCTTGGGTCTCCCTTAGACCCGCGGACGTACAGGGTACGTCAGCGGCGCCAAATCCCCCTCCCGCCCGATACTCCCCTCCCTCGCTGGATCCCTCGGTGATCTGGCAGGGAGGAAGCCTGCCCATGTGATTTACATGGGCAGGCGAGGCTGATGACGTCGCCACGCTGCGTGGTGACGTCATCAGCAGGTGCCCCCATTCAAATCAATGGAGGTGAGGGTGGGGTCCTTCGGAGCCCTCTATCTCCCCAACCATTGAAGCTAGGGAGATGCTTTTTGCACCGCTGAAAAGGGGAGAGTCTCCCCTTTTCAGTGGTGTATAGTATTAACCGTTTCGCCGCCGGATCGCGTTTTAGCGCGAATTGGCGCCAGAACGCGATTCGAACCTGGAGGGGGGCTGACATCTTGGATGTCAGCCTAGCCTCCAGGTCCCCCCCCACCCACTGACAACCTCACCATATGTGTGAGGATGTCAGTGGGCCAGTTAACCATCTAGCTGCCATGTAGAGATAAAGGGATCCTTAGGATCCCCTTATCTCCCGATCCATGGCAGCTAGATGGTCATATTTGGTCAATTTTTTTAAAAAAAAACACAATAATAATAATAATAATAATAAAAAAAACAATAAAATAAATTATTTTTTAAAAAAAAAAAAATTATTTTTGTCTGGGGGGGGGGGGGGTTTAATTAAATAGGACCTAGGCTGTCATCTCAAAATAATTAGCACAAAATGGTCAGAATGAGCGCAGTGCACATAGGTGAACTGCTTCAGCAGTGAAAGGGTTAAAAGGCAAAAACAATGTAAAAGTTGGGTATTTCTATTCTCGGGATAAAATTTTGAAACTATTTAGCCGGTGTCTTTATTGGTGGTTGTAGCTTTTGGGGATTAAATTACGAAAAAGTGTGTTTTTACCATTTTTTTCATCATATTTCATATTTTTTTTTATAGTAAATTATTGGATATGATGGAAATAATGGTATTTCTAGAAAGTCCATTTAATGGCGGGAAAAAGGGTGTATAATATGTGTGGGTTGAATAAACGAGTAAGAGGAAAATTTGACCTAAACCCTAACAGCGCAGAAACGTAAAAACAGCAGCGGTCACTAAAGGATGGATTTTTGTAAAACCGCCCGGTCACTAAGGGGTTAAAAACAAAATGGCTACAGGCATCCATTTTAAAAATTTTCCTCTGTATAATATACCCGACACGACCCTGGTAGTTACGCTACTGCTACACACCCTGACCACTTCAGCTGTTTAAAGTGGTCAGACTGCATGGAGCACCTCCTCCCTTTGTCCCACCTCCTTTCAGCCCCGTTTGCCCCATATTCTTGTGTGAAGCAGAGCGGTTTCCTCTGCCTGAAAAAAAATACAGCCAGGGACCACTCGGAGACCAGTGATGTCTACACCGTCTCTCCCCATGTACCCCTTGTGTCTCTGTGTCTCTCTCGCTTTAAATGGACACTCTACACACCCTAATCACTTCAGCTTCATCTCCCTGTCCTTCTTTCCTGTCCCATTTTTCTGAAATCACTCTGTGAAGCAGGAGAGTCTCCGTCGTACACACAAGCGTCACCAGGAAGGTGGGATTTTAATATCCTGTTCTCCTGTCACCAAATTGATTAGGATATCAGCACCCTCTACATGCTGACATCATCACAGTAACAATCATTGTGGGAGACATGAGCTGATTGGTGCTGAGCGCAAATGCACAGAACCAACTCATCTGTCATTCTGTGCAAGCGCTAGGGAAATTGTGTACAATAATGCGTCATTCCGAACGATGTGCAATCTGTGCCGTGTACACAATGTACATATGCAAATTGCATTAATAAAACCTGCCGGGATTTCTGTATTTCGGTAGCCCTGAGCTGAAGGGGAGGAGCTACACACCGATGAGAAAATGTCTGTATTTTGACCCAGTTTAAAAAAAAAAAAAAAAAAAAAAAAAAAATTGCACATCAGCCTAATTATTATTATTATAAGAAAACCAATTCCCTATGTCAGCGCTCTGGGTGAAGGAGTGGTGTCTGAATTGTTGAGGTTGCAGCCGATGTTGAAGGTGTGAGAACAGCAGTATCCTGCTACTGCTGGGAGAAAGGATTTTTGAGTATGGAAGGCCTTCAGCGGTGCACCTTAATGTGTGTGTGTGGATACAGTGACGAATGTCGCATCCAAATATGCATAGAATCACAGGCATAAAATGTCAGGTGATGGTTACTACAGTTGTGTCTTTTAGATTACAATCATATATCAGACAAACGTGAAGAAATTACAGGTGCATCTCAATAAATTAGAATGTCGTGGAAAAGATCATTTATTTCATTTGTAGCGCTGTTTAAAACTGCGTTGCTGCAATTACTCGGTTTTAGCCACCAGAGGGAGACAAAAGCCATATGGACTATGCGGGACTATGTATTACTCCACCCATTCAGGAATCCACGTTCGTAAATGGTACCTTGAACACACCTCTCATTCCCTACAATAGGGGCCAGTTTACTACTGAGCGGCTGGTAAACATATTCCTTAAATGATGCATCAAAATTATCTCAAATTGAGGGGTGAAAAGGGCAAAAACATGCCCCAAACCAACATGTGTAATCCACTGGGGAGATGTTACTAATGAAATCTAATGCCTCATTGAATAATAAACACAGAATCTCATTAGGGCTAGTTAATTGGTAATATATATCGCCATCTATACCAAAGTGTTACTCACTAGTCTGCAGGTCTTCTGATCTCTATACGGTTTTCATAGCTTCATAAAAAAGTAGGCTATTTTGTGCCCTAGGCCAGACCAGCTACTTGCGCCCCCCCCCCATAAAAAAATGCAACACAAATGAAAAAGCTTACTGATCGGCACCAGGGGGAGGCCGCTGGATTCTGCAGTCCGAGTTGTATGGCCGAATCAGCGTTATAGCCTGGGCACTGAAAATGAGAGCGTTGTGTTTTATTTAATGAGAGTGTTATTATGTATTATTAAATGAGCGTTTAATGATTTATATTACCAAGGATGCGGCTCCAGTTTTGGCTCACGTCTGACTGACTGCCAATGACTGACTTCACACGCGCCGGCGCGTTGTGTCCACGTCAGCCGCTGGTGTCAAGGACGAGTCTGGAGGAGGAGCTGAATGCTTCTGCGCTGTGGCTGGCTGCCCCTCAGTCCAGACAGCTGGAAACGAGTATCCCAGCGACGGTCCGCGGCTCGCGGGCACTGGTGTCCGAGAGTATGTGGACACTATGTAACTCCTGTGGAGCTCGGCTGCGCTCTAGGCGGCGCTGTGCTCTAGGCGGATGCCTAGCTCGCCTAGCGGCAGCACCGGCCCTATACACAGGGGTGGTTCTCATACAACTGTGTATGTCTTTTTTGTTTTGGAAGGGGGTGAAAAGCTGTTACGGGTTGAGGAAGTTTACAGAGGGGCCCCATCGTGAGGTTCAGTAAGGGGCCCCATCATTTCTGATGGCTGCCCTGTATGCATCCGGTACACGGGTCAGTGCACCCAAATATTGGGCTTTTGGTGCCAGCTAGTGCCTTCACACCCTAACCCCTCTGAGGTATTGTGGAAGAGTGCAGGGTTGGACCCTGCGGTCAAATATTGAAATTAGGGATGCACCGATACCACTTTTTTAAGACCGAGTACGAGTACCGATACTTTTGTTCAAGTACTCACCTATACCAATTACCGATACTTTTATTTTATGTCATGTGACGCTTTCCAATAAGAACAGACCTCCTATAAAGCCCCCAGGTCTCATGGATTTGCCCCAGCTCATGGATATTGCCCCAGCTCATGGATATCGCCCCAGCCCATGGATATCCTGACCCCAGCTCATGGATAATTGCCCCCCAGCTCATGGATATGCCCCCCCTTGCTCATGGATATGCCCCCCCCTCTCCGCTCATACTTACCTTCCTTCAGCGCCGCCGGTAAAGTCTTCGCGCGCGCGCGCTCCTTGGAAGGACCCCAGCCGCGACCACGTGGGACCATGTGATCGCGGCTGGGGTCCTTCCAACGAGCGCACGCGTGGAAACTTTCCCGGCGTCGCTGAAGGAAGGTAAGTATGACCGGAGAGCAGCTGCAGGGCCTGTCCGAATGCTCTATCGGCATTCAGACAGGCCCTGCAGCTGCTCACTTTGTTTAATACTTACCTTCCTTCAGCGACACCGGGAAAGTTTCCGCGCGCTCGCTCGTTGGAAGGACCCCAGCCGCGATCACATGGTCCCACGTGGTCGCGGCTGGGGTCCTTCCAAGGAGCGCGCGCGAACACTTTACCGGCGGCGCTGAAGGAAGGTAAGTATTAAACAAAGTTAGGTGACCAGCTGCAGGGCCTGTCCGAATGCCGATAGAGCATTCGGACAGCCGCCGCAGCCCCTCGGATACCAGCAAGCCGGCTCAATGCCGGCTTCCGGTATCGGAAAAAAATATCGGGGGTACTGCACGAGTACCAAGTACTCCTGCAGTACCCGGTATCGGCACCGATATCGATACTAGTATCGGTATCGGTGCAACCCTAATTGAAATGATATGCACCTGTCACATTCAAGTGCAGAAAAATTGTGTCTTAGTCAGTGGTGCACGACGCCGAGAATCTAACAGGGTTATTGAAAGAGATCCGAATTGTGGCCGAAAGGTAAACAGTGAAATTCAGCGTACGGTTAACTTTCCTGGCCATTCGGCTATTCAGAGAGCAGGTAGTTCGCCAAATGTTGGCAAATTGCCTGCACATACGGTGCCTGGTCGGTGCTTGTTCAAGGGCAGTGAAATCCCCATAGAGAAGCAATGCTTCGTCTATTCAGAGAACAAAAACCAGCAGTGAAAAGTTGCCGAAATGCCCTGCAGTTTGGTGGTTTCATTCAGCAGGTTTATTCAGGCGAATCCCATAGGCTTCAATGTTAAATATATTCCCGTTTTAGTTCAATATCTAATAAACCGTTTATTATTGTATTCTGCAGTAAAAGTTTATTTTTTAGAATCTTTTAAGCATTTTTTGTAATTTTTTTTCTGTTTTTTTTTCTTCTCATTTTTCTGTAACAGTCCTTTTTATTATCATTCATTCATTGGATGTTATGTGTAAATTCCAAACATTTTCACTCAGTAGTTTTTTTTGCAAACAGCGTTTCACTAACGGTCGAACTTTGCGTGAACATCGCAAAAAGTTCGATCTTCGCCGAACATTCGAATGGCCGATATTCAAACAAGAGTTCGAATCGAACCGGCAGCCCATCCCTATTAGTCACTGCATATTGCTTCAGTAAACATCCTTGGTATGATATATTATTTCAATTATGTACGCTCTTATACATACAGCAACATTCATAATGCACACAGTGTATCAATAATTATATTGTCATATAGGATAGACATCTTCAAACCATATATACAGTAAAGTTCAGTCTTCTAATCAGTGTATGGTCTTTTCTGATCTGTTAGTGCCACCTAGTGGCCGTTCATGAGAAGGTCCTGCTGTTAGTGATTTCTCCTTTAATGTTCTCCATGTCCTCTTTTTCTGGTCTTTTAGGGGTCCAGATCGGCGGTTCTTCAGTCCACCCTTGTCTGGGTGCTGGGATTCCTGTTCAGATGTGGACTCCTTTGCCAATGAAGTACGGGACATGGGGGTACCAAAAAAATAAGAGGATTTATTCTCATCAAAGCAGCTTTACAGAAATAAAGGGCAAACAAAAATGGTTTGTAAAATCTAATTGGGCTTTCCAATACACGTTTCGCTGGTGCTTGCCCAGATCCAAGTGATGACACTGCACCACAAAGTTCATAGTACAGTATTTTTTACAGCTTTCGAATTTGCTGCCTGGTCCCGCCCCCCTGTGTCACGTGGCTCGCAGGGAGCGGAACCAGGAAGTAAGTTGCCGGCTGCCGCGATCACGCTGCAGTGACAGTGAGGGAGCGCACGATGCGGTGAGTATGCATACCGCCTGAGTGTGGATCGGGGTTACTGATCGCGGTAGTGAAATTTAACCCGGAGTCACACTAGGGAATACCGCCAGGGAGGTTAACGACGGGTGGGCGGCACCCATCAGTGGTGGGTTAATGCCGGAAAGGCGCACAGGTACACATCGCTGACAGGTGCAGTCAGGTGAGGCTGATGGAGACCCGCCTCCCAGCCGACGCTTATCATTGGCTGCAGGGGGACGGCCTGAGTACAGGCCGTCTCTCCACAGCCAAATACACGTGGCACGCAAAGGCTACAGAGAGGGGCACGGCAGCCCATTGAACTCAGCATGGCGTACCTGCAAGACCGCATCTTTAAGGCCCACCCGCCACAAGGACGTCATAGAACGTCCTGTGGCAGTAAGGGGTAAAACCATTTCCTTTTTTTTCATTTTCAGCAACAAGTCTTTTTATCTATGTATTTTTTTGAACACTTTTTTTTACTTTTTTATCCGAAATTTGATTCAATTTTTTTAACCCTTTCGCTGCTGAGGCATTTCACGCCTGTGTGCTGAGCTCATTTTTACCAGTTTCGCTCATCATGTTTAAATGCATTTTGAAGCCTTATTTTATTATATGACCCAGATAGATTATATATCGTTCTATCCAGCAGACTCGGCAGATTCATAATATATCATTATTATATGAATACGTCATGCCCTGTCTGTATAATATAACAAAAAAAATGCAATAAAATTACATGTTGTAAATTATTGAAAATTCTAAAGTGTTTTTTTCACATTTTAACATGCGAGCATTTGCGATTATATTTTCTATGAGTTGCGCTTGTTAAAAAAATTAGAAATGGGGGACTTATTACATTTTTGGGGGGGAAAATTTGCATGATTTTTAACAAACGCACCCCATACAAAAATCATTAGTGCAGCATCTTTGTTCACATTATAATTGAAATGGGAACAATATTGCTGCATTAACAAAAATTTTTTTTTATATATTCCTTTTTATTTAAATTTTTATTTATTTTTGGTAACTTTTAAGTTGGTCATGTTTGGTATCATTGGAAAGGCCATGCTCTGGTCGATCCAACAATACCAAACATTAATCCCTAGCTGCCACAGATCGGGGGATAGGGGTTCCAATGAACCCCCCCCCCCCCATCTCCACCATTGGTGGCAGCTAGGGGTTAACTATAAAACTGACGTCATCGCGCGATGCACGATGACGCCAGTCGTCGGGGGAGATCCCGGAAGCTTGGCCGACATCCAACATGTCGGCCATCTACGGGAGAGGATCGCAATCCGGCGCTTTTTGGCGCCGAATTTCGATCCAGCCCCCAAGGGGTTAAAGCCAGGCACTGTTTGGAAGGGCAGGCTGTGCCCTTCCAAACGATGCCTGCCTTTAAATCGCTGGCCCCAGGAGATCCGGAGGGAGAGAGGTTTCAAAGGACCTCCCCCCCTCCCCTTCAGGCACATCCTCCGCACTCGTGGGGGGGGGGGCGCCTGAAATAGATGTCATTGCGCCGCCACAATGACATCTATTGTCCCCGCCGGGGTCCCGGAGTGCCGGGCTGACATCCAAGATGTCAGCCCGCAGCAGGGGGGGGGCACAGCAATCGGCCGGATGTCTGCCAGCACCAGGGGGGGGGCTCAGCACGTCCATCGCACAGGAGAAGCACTTGGCAGGACACGCTGAGTGCGTCCTACGCAGCCAAGTGGTTAAAAGGTTTTTTTTATTCTGTAACAGACTTTCAATATTTTTATCATTTAGTCACATTTTAAAAGGCATTTTTATTGGTTTAAACACCTATTAGAAAAATAGCAGAGTTCCAGGTTTTTTTTTCCCAGTTCGGCGGTCTTCAGCGACTCCATCTCCACCACTGCAGGGTAGGCGAAATGGAATCGCCAAAGGGCAATGAAGTGCACTGAAATGTTGGGGCTTTCTGAATAATCCCCATGAAACTGGGCATTTGTAAATATAGGACCAAATTTAGAAGCTATTTAGCCAGAATATTTTGGGTTTTTTTGGGGGGGGGGGGTTGTAGCTGCGTAAAATTAAAAATAAAATGTGGTTTTTAAAATAAAATTCATCAAATATACTATTTATTTTTTTTACAGTGAATTATATGGTATGATGTGTAATAGTATCTTTAGAAAGTCCATCTTATGGCGAGAAAAACTGCACATAATATGTGAGGGTTCTGTAAGTAAGGAATGAAAATTACAGCTCAATACAAACACCTCAGAGATGGAAAAACAGCCTTGGTCACTAACAGTAAGGAATATGTAAAACAGTCCGGTCACTAAGGGTAAACTCTTCAAATGGAAAGGTTTGCTGCAAATTCTTTTAATGTATAACTTCCTCTTTATTGCAAGTGTGGAGGTTGTGAAGGTCTCGAGTTTCTTGTGTAGAATCAGCGGAGCTTTAAATATTATGAATTCTAAACAGTACATAATACGTGAAAACTCAAAATGATGGAGGAATCCTGTGATTTCCTGAGATGATGTATAACTTCCAGTAATCATTACTATACTTTATACTTTGCCCTAACAGGACCGAACTTAATGTAATGAATCAGTTTATTTACCCTTAATTATGAAACTCAAGCAGAAACCAGTGTTCAGAATTATTGTTTGTTTATTGTTGTACGTTACATTAAAGTTGATTTCACAGAAAAAAAAAACAACCTTTGAGTGGAGGTCACATGGGTGAGTGGAGGTCACGTTTCCTATCCAGAGTGGAGCTCCAGTCTGCAGCCAGACCCTTCTCGTCCGATCCACCCAGCCCCATCTCATTTAGATAAGCTCCTTTTACAGCTGCTTCACTCCTCTCTCTCTCTCTCTTTAACCTTATGCCCAAACTCTTGGTGTATCATTATGCAGTGTCTGCTATACTCTCTCTGGTAACTATCTCCACTCTCCCCTGCTCCCGAATGTTTCACTTACCTCAGTCCCTTAGATTGTATGCTGATGGGATGTCTGGCTGAGCACTCAGGCTAGGGTCAGACGAGCGTGATTTCTACGGACTGTACGTCCGTGCACAAGGACGTACGTCAGTACGGAAGACGCAGTAGTGGTCACACAGTCCGTTTATTCACTGATGTATATTTTGACGGATGTAGGAGGGAAAATAAATTAAAAAGCAAAACCATTTTGTCCGTGAAAAATGCTGGACGTATAAATGCAGTCCGTCTGACCACGTTCCATCACTCACACACAAAGCTATGTGGACGTTGCGGACGCAGCGCACTTTGTGCGGCCGTTCTAGGGGTTGTACGTTCTTGCCTGCCTTGCGTCCTTGGGCCGCGGCCGTTGTGCGTCCGCAGTTCAGTGTGTGGGGCTCCAATGGGCTTTCTGTCATGCTATCACGGACGTACTTTTAAGCGCAATCACGGACGTGAACACTACGTTCGTCTGACCCCAGCCTTAAAGGAGTAGAGGTCTGTAGACTTCCTATCTATTTTCTGGGCAATTTTTCTGCTCCATAGTATTGCTGCAGAGATGGTGATGGGCTGTGCATCTGGCCATGAATTTGTTTCATTAACCTCCCTGGCGGTCCGATTTTGACATATTTGCTGAAATCCGTGCATTTGATTTAGCCCCCTGGTGGTAATCTCGAGTGCGGCTCGGGGGTTAAATTTCAATGCTGAAAGCGGTAACCCCAAGCTACACTCGAGCTGGATACATACCTGACCTTGTGCTCCCTCGCGACGCAAGAAGGGAACCTGGAAGCAGGACGTCGTGATCGGCCGAGCTGACTGCGGGTGGTCAGTGAGGAGCACAGAGACAGGTATGTATCCAGCTGGGTTACCGCTTTCAGCATTGAAATTTAACCCCGAGCCACACTCTGTAATAGGAAAGTGTGGGGTGGGACTCAGTGACTGGCAGCAGCTCAGTACTCCCAACACCAGGAGCCACTGTGCACATGCACATCTCAGTGGTTGAAGCAAAAGGCTGTTGGGTAAGGGGGGGGGCTTCCTATGTAGATTTGATTGTGTCAAATATACATAGGGAGCCCCCCCCCCTTACCCAACAGTCTTTTGCTTCACTGAGATGTGCATTTTGCACAGTTGCTCCTGCTGTTGGGAGTACTGAGTCCTTTAGTTAATCTGTCCGTTTACCCATTTATGCAGCGTTCTTTCTGAATATCTGTTATTCTGTCTGTCTATCTATATCTGTGTGTCCTTCTGTGTATTTTTCCATCTGTCCTTCTAGGTCTTACTCTCCATTTCTCATCATCTTTCTCCCTCTATTACGCTCTCCCTTTTACTCTATAAATCTCTCACTCCTCTTCCTTTCCTGCCGGCTTCCTCCTGAAGTGATAATCCCAACAGAAAACTAGAATGTACACTGAGAATTCTCAGCAGAATCACACACGGCTTCCTGATTCAGGCCTCCCTGCATACCAGGGACGTGCGGTGAGGTCAGTCAGTGGCTGGTGAGGCACTGGCTAGTATCAGAGACAGATTACAGGCTACGTAGGTTCAGGTTTAGGGCTCCCCACGATACGGCTGCTCGCGGGGCTCCCCACGATACGGCTGCTCGCGGGGCTCCCCACGATACGGCTGCTCGCGGGGCTCCCCACGATACGGCTGCTCGCGGGGCTCCCCACGATACGGCTGCTCGCGGGGCTCCCCAGGATCTGCATCGCCACTCCAGGCAGCTGCGCACTGCCCCCTTCACCGGCAGGGAGGAGGTGCCGACAGTCACACCTCAAACACAGCCCTGCACCCACTGACAGCGAGACGAGGACAGTCACATGACTGTCCTGCGCCAATCAAAACATGGGAGGCCAGCCTCACATGGAGGCATTTTTTGAATGGCTTGGACCAATGGTGCTTTTCCTGAGGCATTGCAGAGCGTAGGTTCAGGAAGTAGGCAGCGCCAGACACGTGCTGCAGACCTCAATCTCTTGCCCAGCTTGACTTTATGTGATTAGCGTAGCGTTCAGATACGCAAATTGCGTAGACTCACTGAGGGCAGGCTGCTGCGAAAAAATAATCTGTGCAGCGGCAGAGACAGATGGCAGGGGAGGGTGGAGCAGGTGAGTTTGAATAATAAAATATTATAAAAAAACGTAACATTCAGTAGTGATTTAAATTAGAGTTGCTTTGTCTGCCATCACCCCAAACTTTGAGACACTTATTAAGAGCAAGAAGCATCCCCAGTTTTCCCATAAGTTCTAATTAATTTCATATGTTTTAATTAGTTTATTTTACTGGGGTTTTGCCTCAACAGCACTTTTCGTTGTCACTAGTGCTGTGATTACTGCATTATCCTTTTTGGAAAGAATCCCGTTTACAATGTATGCACTTTTTAAACAATTTTGTAGAATATTGCACACATTGTTTTTTGGAATAAATTATGTTTCAGAAATTAAATTATTTTTGGATCACAACTTAATGACCAAGGACAATTGTGGCTCCTGAGGGTCCACAGGTTGAGAACCACTGATTTATTCAATATATATCCGTTATAAACCCTTCTTGGATTTTATGACATACGGATATTTCCCTCCTTTTCTTATTATATGCAGTTACTGTGACTCCAGTACATGTTTGGGCTCCTACTCAATGAGTATATAGGGAGCAGATATTACGGCATTATTTCCCATAGGACTATCATTTAGAAGTAACATTGGGGATATTTAGGATTTATTTGTATGCCGGGGTCTCTATTATCAAGAGGTTTAGAGTCCCCTGGTTTGGGATTAATTACAGCTCCTCGTTATCATTTATTTTCATGCTTTGTTTTCTTTTAATAAAATAAATCTCGGCTCAGGGAATATGTATAGATAAAACGTAACATTTAATAAAACAACAAATCACCAAAAGAGAGATACTGGGCAAATCGTGCAAACTGCGGCACAATACAGGGGGTGATAACGTCTCCCCCACACTGGCCTAAGATGCGATAAGGTAAAAATTCATATAGATAACGTGATACACTATATACAATATATACAGGTTTCCTGCATGGGGTGAAGGTAGAGAGAAACAAGCCCACTGAATAGAGCTAGGTACATGTATGAGTGAGCAGCGGCAAGGCAACATACCGTATAGCTCAGAGGCAGACAGGTGGAAACAGGCCTTTGTGGGTTTGTGGCAATAGGACAGAGCAGAAGAAAAACACAATAAATGCTGCTCAGTATATTAGGATTTCTATATAACTCGGCCAAATCTAACATCAATCTGCGAGCGCTTTGCAGATGTGTCCAGATGCAGAGGTCCCCCCAGTGCAGCCCTGCAACATGTATAATTCATATGCCGCAGGAGGGAACTCAAGGCAGGTCATCTGGGATTCCGTTCGGATTTCTGACCTGCAACGTCTGGATTATACATGCTGCAGGGTGGCATTTTTCATGCACTGTCCATCAGCATGAATAAATTACACGTGTCCAGGAAAACATGGCTAAACTGACAAGCCTAGAGTGGTGTGTATGCATATGTATGTGGTGTATACATGTGTATGTCTGCGGGTGGTGTGCTATGTACGTCTAAAGCCTGTATTCGTATAGAGTGTGTGTAAATATTCAATGGGGGTTCAGGAGATTGTGGTGAGGTCCTTTACCCTTTTTTTCCAGGTTTGACACTCAGCTTCTCTCACACACCATTTCCTGCAGCAACACAGGGGGATGGGCGCGCTCTGATGACATCACAGCTCATGGGATTGGCTGCAGGGCTCCTCACGTGGTGCTGGGGGAGGGGAATGGCGGACACTGAGCTGTGAGTTGCCTGGATCCAGCACTGAGGGACAGGGAGGAAGACACAGCACTATCAGGCTATTCATTAACCCTATATCCCTAGTAGCTCCGCCCCTTTGTGTCCTGAGAGGCAGCAGATCCACCTGGTGAACCCAGAGAGGAGATCCAGCCTGAGGGTCCTGGGAGTGAGCGGCTTCTTGTAAGTAAATCCATATATTGCTGATTATAACCTGTATCCGCTGTATAATGATGTGTGTGAATTCAGGAATGAAATGTCTCCCAGCCATGGGAATAAGGCCATGCTTAGTCTATAAGAAGCCCCTGTGTGACAATCACCCCCTGACCACAATGACTGATAGGGAGCTTTCTGGCAGGAAATGGGTTAATGTGATGTCAGTGAGTGAAGAGTTAAATCACATAGTTGCTAAATGTCCCTGATTTTCACAGAGAGGCCACCTGGGTTTTTACTTGGTGTCCTGGGGGTTAATGTTTCAGTGTTTAGGCAAAAGCAGCCCCCATACTGAATGAGCACAGCCCCCCCCCCCCCTTCCAGGCTGCTAACGGGGGAGGGGGGTCACCTGAATACAAAGCACCTTTTGTGTTCTCTGGGGGAAGGGGCACTTTACAGTTTTCAACCTCTTCACTACTGAACTATCACACACACCCCTTGTGTGCTGAGCTCATTTTGCATATTATAAAATAGTAAAAATTTCACCTGGCGCAGTGTGTGTGTGTTTATATATAGATTAGGTAGGCCGTGTTAGTCCAGATGCCAAAATCACGAGTATAGCCGTCTGTAGTGATACCTTTTCTTTTGGACTAACGTTATATTTAAATACAAGCTTTCGAGAGCGTTCCTCTCTTCTTCAGAGTAAAGCTTCCAGACCTGAAGAAGAGAGGAAAACTCTCGAAAGCTTGTATTTTATATGTAACGTTAGTCCAATAAAAAAGGTATCACTACAGACGGCTATACTCGTGATTTATATACACACAATTAGGTGCAGCTTTCTTCCTGTGAGACCCTCTATTAGTCTCACCCACAAGTCTACACTCCAAACAGGAAAAGATGTGGGAATAGCGCACATGCAGTTTTTATTATTATTATTGTCCTCATTTATATGGCGCCAACAGTTTCCGCAGCGTTTTACAATAACCAAAGGGAACAAAATACATATAAACGGACATAAGATGGAAACAAGAGGTGTAGAGGGCCCTGCTCATAGGAGTTTACAGTCCAGAGGGATTGGAGTTGAGGAATTTTACTAGATAACAGGATCATTAGTGCCAGTGGTTTGGAAATGGTGGGGCCATAGAAGCGGCTTCAATCAAGTGTGAGTAGGTGAGCAGAGGGAGGAGTTGCGTCAGTGATGTGGTACGCTAATCTGAAGAGATGGGTTTTGAGGGATTTCTTGAAGGCCTATTACAGATTGGCTAAATCCTAAAAACAATAAACACTGCTCACTGTTTAAAACTTTACAGCTAACTCATTAATATGAAAAGCCCTAACCATACCTTGCTGGACTGGATTCTCTCCTCACCTCCTGATAGAATACAGGAGGCAGGTGTTCTCGCTAATGGCTTTAGTGACCATTGTCTAGTGTACTGCGTGCGTAAAATAAAGGCCATGAAATCTCCCCCAAAGGTAATAACCACCAGGTCTTTCAGGAAATTTATTCTTGAATCCTTCCTAAATGATCTCAAGCAGCTCCCCTGGTACAGACTGAACCTAATCCCAGACCTAGACTGTGCAATTGAATACTTTCAGTCTGAGCTCCTGCAAGTCTGGATTTCCCATGCCCCGCTGCGTAAAGTGCGAGTAAAATGGACCCATCTCCCCTGGGTTACAGCTGATCTTACACTAATGTACCAGCTTAGAGATTCACTGTGGTCAAATTTCAAGAGTACTGGTTCCATGAACGATCACTACGAATACCGAAAATGCCGGGATGAATGCACAAAACAAACAAAAATGGCTAAAACCCATTACTTCAATGAAAATCTAAACAATAACATATCAAACTCTAGAAACTTTTGGAGAACCATAAGTAACATACAAGCACCACCAGTCCACTCCCAGCCGGCTGCTGTCAAAGTAAACAACCAAACCTTGCAACACCCCATTGATGTAGCAAATGCCTTTAATGATTATTTTGTTGGATGCGCCACCACTTTGATTGCAAAGCTAGGAAATGACATGCAATCAGAAAGGTCTCATGCAGGTCAGGCCCCTCCAACTGTGCAAAGTCCCTGTATCAGACAGGAATTCAGTTTTAGACCAGTGCCGGTCAGTGTCGTTACTAAACTTCTCCGTAAGCAAAAAATGAAATACCAGTCTGGACCTGATCAAATACCAGCAATGCTGCTGAAAATCAGTGCACCTGCAATTGCAAATCCTGTCGCAACCCTAATCAATGATTCACTGGCGACTGGATACATACCCAAACTCTGGAAGACTGCGAGAGTGGTACCTATCCATAAAAGTGGTGACAGTACTTTGGTATCCAACTACCGTCCGATATCGTTGCTCCCTGTAATGTCAAAAATTTTGGAAAAATGCGTCTACACACAATTACATGATTATTATATTATCAATATTGGAACTACTTAACCCCAGCTCAACCCGGCTTTAGTCCAAATCACTCAACTAGGGTTGCACCGATACTAGTATCAATATCGGCACCGATACCGGGTACTGCAGGAGTACTTGGTACTCGTGCAGTACCCCCCCCCCCCGATATTTTTCCCGATACCGGAAGCCGGCATTGACCCGGCTTTCCGGCATCCGAGGGGCTGGTGCGGCTGTCCGAATGCTCTATCGGCATTCGGACAGGCCCTACAGCTGCTCTCCGTGATACTTACCTTCCTGGGCGAAGCCGGGAAAGTTTCCCCGCGTGTGCTCGTTGGAAGGACCCCAGCCGCGATCACATGGTCTCACGTGATCGCGGCTGGGGTCCTTTCAACGAGCGCAACGCGCAAAGACTTTCCCAGCGTCGCCCAGGAAGGTAAGTATTGCGGAGAGCTCCAGGTGAGCGGGGGGGGGATCCATGAGCGGGGGCAATATCCATGAGCTGGGGGGCAGTATCCATGAGCTGGGGGGCAGTATCCATGAACTTGGGGACAGTATCCATGAGCTGGCGGCATTTTTATATGTTCTTATTGGAAAGCGTCACATGACATAAAAAAAGTATCGGTACTCGGTATCGGTGAGTACTTGAAGAAACGTATCGGTACTCGGTCTTAAAGTGGTATTGGTGCATCCCTACACTCAACTACAACCGCCCTTTTTTAAAAGTCTGCAATGATATCCAAGCTGGGATGGAACAAGGAATCCTAACTGGAGCCTGTCACGGAATGGACCTGAGCGCTCCTTCCAGCGAGCCGCGTGACTAAAAACTCAGACAGTTTTAAAGACCATTTTTTCCCTTTTATATTTCGGTTGTGCATTTAAGTGTATGGACATTTTATTTCATTTCTAGATGTGGTTTTACTGGTGTGATTTTTATTAGAGTGTGATGTATTAACAGGTATCCTGTATTGTATGAGGGCATTCAAGTCTGGACGTGTCTGACAGCATTCAAGTCTGGACATGTCTTTGTGTTGTGTGTATAAAAGGATCTGCCCAAACCTTTTAATAAATCAGTTTCTGTTTTGAAGTCATACAGCTTCGTCTGGTGAGTTCTTCCAGGGAATATCACATTGCACCTAGAAGGCACTCAGCGGCCTTCCACATCACGTCTATCCCAGGAAAAGGAGCCTCAAGTCAGCCCAGCAGCCACCTCCACGCCAACAAGAGGTCGGTAGATCAGGCTGCTCGAGACGCCGAGTGCCGAGCCACTCGGTAGTCGGGCCGGACGCCATCAAGGGGGTCAGATAGGAGCAGGACCGCAGGCGGACACTCCATTCCGTCACAGAGCCATCTTCCTTGATTTTGCCAAGGCCTTTGACACAGTAGACCATGGCATCTTGTTTGGCATTGGTGATCGCACGCTAACCTGGTTTCAATCATATGTATCCGACCGATCACAATATGTGTCAATGTTAGGACCCTGGCCTACCACGGTGTGCAGAGATGTGGGTGTGCGCCCAAGATGCAGCGAAATAAGGAACAGATATAGGCAGGTTACAGGGTTTATTTGTAATAACAAATAAACAGACAAACTATAAACACAGGAATACAGAACCAAAACAATAGGAGGAGGCTGGGGGTAGTAGGAACGGGAGAACTGAATAAACAACGGATACAGAGAACATAGATATCAGGCTAAGGTACAATGGGAGTTGGCAAAAGAGTACTCCGGAGTATGCAAAGATCTGGTACACAGGCAATAGCGATATGACAGAGGGGTACAGGGAGGACAAGGAGGATACCGGTTATGAATGATGATACAGAGCAGAGGGAAAGCAGGAATGTCTTTGGTTTAGATGGGTTCCAGACAAGGTTTTCAGTAGGTCAAGGAAAGCAGGTCTGCACTAGGCAAGGTTAGGAACTTCAATGAGGAAGCGTGGGAGAAGGGGCGTTGCTTCTCATATGCAGGTTTCATCAGATGGGATCAATTGCAGGTGAGCCTCCATGTCCAGAATGCGAGATCAGAGAGTCCAAGAATGTGCAGAGTCTCAATACAAACTCCTCGAACCTGCAGGGGGCATGCAGGATGTGGCACAGAAAGGAGGTGCCAGGGGGGTCAGGACCTGACAGAGTCCCCCCTCTAAGGGCCAGACTCCGGACGGCCCAGGTGGAGGTCAGGGTCATCACCAGCGGCAACCGTCAACAATCTTGGCAGAGGCGGATCACCCGGCTGCCTGGATACTGTAGGAGCACGGGTTTCCAAAACCAGGGTCTGCAGCATCAGTTGGTTCTCCTGGATGTCTTTCACATGTCGCGATAGGGTGGCGATCTGGCTGACAAAGCCTGCCAGTGTACTCCTGATCAGAGCAATACTGCGGGTCTCCGTTGACTCGGTACTGGCAGGACCTGTAGACTTGGTGATGGGATCCTCCAGGATGGTAGCTGCGGCATGGCTCTGCGACGCTCAAACTGTTGTCTTGTAGGCGACCTTGGCTTGGTTCAATGGGGCAGTGCCCTTGGCATGGTTCAGTGGGGCAGCGCCCTTGGCGAGGCTCGACCTGGTAGCAATCTTGGTGAGGACCGGTGGGGCAGCGCCCTTGGTGAGGACCGGTGGGGCAGCGCCCTTGGTGAGGACCGGTGGGGCAGCGCCCTTGGTGAGGACCGGTGGGGCAGCGCCCTTGGTGAGGACCGGTGGGGCAGCGCCCTTGGTGAGGACCGGTGGGGCAGCGCCCTTGGTGAGGACCGGTGGGGCAGCGCCCTTGGTGAGGACCGGTGGGGCAGCGCCCTTGGTGAGGACCGGTGGGGCAGCGCCCTTGGTGAGGACCGGTGGGGCAGCGCCCTTGGTGAGGACCGGTGGGGCAGCGCCCTTCGTGAGGACCGGTGGGGCAGCGCCCTTGGTGAGGACCTCGGCACTGCATGGCTCAACAGTGGCGGCCTCGGCACTACATGGCATGGCAGCAACCTCGGCGAGGACCTCGGCACAGCATGGCATGGCAGCAACCTCGGCGACGACCTCGGTTCTGCACGGCTCAACAGCGGTGACCTGGGTACTGCACGGCTCTTGAGCGACCTGGGTACTGCACGGCTCTGCGGCGACCTGGGTACAGCACGGCTCTTGCTGGGCAGTGAGCTGCTTGGCCTTACGGCAGCGGCCCCGTGGCGGTGACAGTTCTGGAGATCCTGCGGGATGCAGGGCAGCGGGCTCGGAGGGTTGCTCGAGCCGCAGGGCAGCGGGCTCGGAGGGTTGCTCAAGCTGCAGGGCAGCAGACACTGGAGATTCTGAGGCCTGGAGAAGCTTGACCACGGGGTTCAGGCAATGCTGAGAAGCTGGCTTAGGTTTTTTAGGCAACCCGTGAACTGAGGGTGGTGTGCATATGATGGTGCCTTCTGGGGTAGAGACAGCGGTGCAAACATGTGCAGTTCCCTGGCATGGCCGTCCAGAAACCAGCCCGAACTTGCGGCTGTGAGGAATGGGAGAGTCAACTTTGGCAAACCCCCAAACCCTCCCCGGTGCGGCTATATCGGAAAAACGCCAACAATGGGTAGTGGGGATGGCGGTCTCCACAGCAACAGCCGGGCACGGTGAGCGTGGCAGAGGGTGTTGGTAGGAAGTAGTAGTCAGTGCCAACATCGATTCTTTGGGGTGATGTGCAGCTTCCTGGATTTTCAGGGCTGTTTCAAATGTCTCCAGATCCTCCCTGCGAACAATTGTCCCGTTGGAGGCATATACACAACTTGGCAGAGAGCTGGTTTCAAGATCGTTACAAACACTAGTCGTAATCTGCTGGATGGGAGTGATAGGTCTCCCACAGGAAAGCATGACAGTTTCTTTCTCCATTGGCACAGCAGGGCCTCGTTCCATGTATCCTTGCTCCATAGGCACTTCAGACTCGGTGTACTCCATAGAGGTCTCTGACTCTTCCTCAGAGGTGGGCTCCAGCGATACCCTTCTTCTGGGCATTTTGGGCACTGATGTCCTGGAAGTAGGAACACTTTTTTGCTGAGGTGTCTTGATCAACGGAATTCTCCGGGGAGCAGGTTTGGATACGGGGTTTTTATACTTGACCGTCAAAGTAATTTTTTGCAGGGCAGGCACAGTCATTTTTGGTTGGGTAGGTATAGGTTTCCCCAACAACTTTGTGGTCTTGATAGGTGCGGGTTTGGTCTGAACAGGCTTCACAAAAACAGGCTTCGCAGAAACAGGCTTGACAAGACTTTTTGTATCTGGCTTTGGTGGGCGCAGTGCGCAAGCTGATACTCTATGCAAGTGATCCCCACAATAAAAACACAAGTCTTGCACTCTTCTTCTTACTTTTTCTTCCTCGGTCAGGGGTTCTCGAGCTCCTTTTGCGACTGGAATGCACACCTTAATCGACGTGCCATTTAAAGTCTGCTGCAGATACTCCAATAATGAGTTCAGGTGCTGCTGGATCTCTTGGTTGGCATCTTTTAGTTTTTGTACATGGGCTATGATCACCGCGGGCTCACTAATATCAGGCTTCCTCATTCTGTTAGGAATGGCCTAGCACGGTGTGCAGAGATGTGGGTGTGAGCCCAAGATGCAGTGAAATAAGGAACAGATATAGGCAGGTTACAGGGTTTATTTGTACTCTCAAATAAACAGACAGAAACTATAAACAAAGGAATACAGAACCAAGACAATAGGAGGAGGCTGGGGGTAGTAGGAATGGGAGAACTGAATAAACAACGGATACAGAGAACATAGATATCAGGCTAAGGTACAATGGGAGTTGGCAAAAGAGTAGTCAGGAGTATGCAAAGATCTGGTACACAGGCAATAGCGATATGACAGAGGGGTACAGGGGGGACAAGGAGGATACCGGTTATGAATGATGATACAGAGCAGAGTGAAAGCAGGAATGTCTTTGGTTCAGAGGGATTCCAGACAAGGTTTTCAGGAGGTCGAGGATAGCAGGTCTGCACTAGGCAAGGCTAAGAACTTCAATGAGGAAGCGTGGGAGAAGGGGCGTTGCTTCCTCATATGCAGGTTTCATCAGATGGGATCAATTGCAGGTGAGTCTCCATGTCCAGAATGCAAGATCAGAGAGTCCAAGATTGTGCAGAGTCTCAATACAAAGTCCTGGAACCTGCAGGGGGCATGCAGGATGTGGCACAGAAAGGAGGCGCCAGGGGGTCAGGGCCTTCAGGACCTGACAGTCAATTTCTGGCAGCTCCTCCCTGTCACTTGCGGTGTACCCAAAGGCTCAATACTAGGCCCCCTGCTATTCACAATATTCATAAATGATCTGCCCAATGTCTGCAAAGGCTCAACTGTACACATGTACGCAGACAACACTGTGATCTATACCAGCAAACCAAATCTCCGGCAGCTGGAGGCCGTGCTGCAAGAACAATTCACAGAGGTAGAAAAGTGGATCAAGCACAACAAACTTTTTTTAAATAATGACAAAACTGTAACGATGCTCTTTGGAACAAAACCTAAACTACACAAATTGCAAAATCCCCTCTTATGTGTTGGGACAAAATCAAATGGCCCGCTGACCACAGTCACTTCTCTCAAATATCTAGGTATGTGGTAGGGGTCGACCGATTATCGGTACCACCGATAATCGGGGTCGATATTCCGCATTTTTCATGTTATCGTATCGGGCCGTTTCATTGCCGTTATACCGATAACGCAGAGAAGCTGAGATCCCTCTGAGCATGCGTCAGATCCCGGGCCCGGCACTGATTCAGCGTCTCCTTATGGGAGCAACGCTGGCCGGCAGTGATGAGATCACTCCGAGGTCTCCCCCCTCCCATCTGCTTGTCACAGTAAGAAACGGAGGGGGAGGAAGCTCATTCAATTATAAACCATCTTGTGTGACTGGATGCATAAATCTTGCTAATATCTACTGTCCGGACCTCCCACCCCCATTAAATAAATAAATAGATCACAGCACCCTTTATGTGCCTGCACACAGCAATGTAAAGCTCCATGCATTTGGCACTGCAGGTTACTGTGTAATACCAAAAAAAGAGAAAATAAAGTTAGATATTGTGAAAGAAATGGGATGGTTGTGATTCCTTAATCCATCAAACTTTTTTCAAACACTTTATTTTCCTCAGTTAACTACCTAGCATGGCACCCCTCTCCTCTTAGGCTAGGGTCAGACGAGCACATTTGTACTGTGCGTCCGTGTGTTACGAACGCACGTTCTGACGGAAGACACAGTAGTGGCACATGGTCAGTTTTTGTGAGTGCCGTTATTTTTGACAGATGTAGATGGGAAATGAAAAACCAGCCTTAGATTGTAAGCTCTCGTGCAGGGTCTTCTCCTACTGTTTTGTAGTTGTAATGTGTATGTATATTTGTTATTCTGTGTCTCCCTTTTGTACAGCGCTATGGAACTTGTTGGCTGTATGCTTGTAACCGTATAGAAATTGTGAAAAAAATTACCCCCTTTCCCCCCCCCTCCAAAAATTTCAATGTACAGAATATCGGCACCTGATATCGGTTATCGGCCTGAAAGGCTGCCGATAATCGGTATCGGTGCCTAAAAAGTGATTATCGGTCTATCCCTAGTATGTGGTTAGACCCACATCGAAAAACTCTCATCTAAACTTTACCCCACACTAGGTGCCCTGTATAGAAACAAATCCTGCCTGAGCCCCGCCGTAAGAAAGTAGATTGTACAACAAATGCTTATGCCGGCTATTGATTATGGAGATGTAGTGTATGCAGCCGCCCCGCAAACACACCTTCAGAAACTTACTACATTGTATAATTCATTCTGCTGCTTTGCATTACAATGTAACTACATGACCCACCATTGTGACATGTTAAAAGAGCTAAACTGGCCATCACTGGAGTCTAAACGCACCCTTCACCTTTCCAGCCTGGTGTTTAAGAGCTTTTCTGGGAAGCTGCCACCCTATCTGAATAGACTGCTTCCCCCAGCAGCTCCCTCATCCTATAACCTCCGATCCAGGACCAGCACCTTACTTGCAATACCACAATACAAAAAGACAGTGGCTCGGTCCTCATTTTCCTACAGAGCACCACAATTATGGAATAACCTCCCAGACACCATCAAATCTTCCCCCAGTCTTAAGTCACTCAAGAGCTCCTTACTAACATACCTCAATACAGAATGCATCTGTAAACATGTAATATAATGATTATTTCCTACATATTTATTTTCTGTTAATCTGTATACGTGTTGTTTTTTAATATCTTGTATTTTATTACTTTGTATTTCTGTAACTGTAACACTTCAATGTTCTTGAACCCAGGACATACTTGAAAACGAGAGAAATCTCAATGTATCCTTCCTGGTAAAATCCTTTATAAATAAATAATAAAGGTCAGCGGAGAGTTTGATAAAGCGAGGCAAGTCATTCCACAGGACAGAGCTGTCCTTGAGAAGTCTTGGAGGTGAGAGTTGGCCGTGCGTGTGTAGACCGATGACAAGTGGATATCACCTGCTGAACGGAGTTGTCTAGATGGGACGTGCTTGCGGACTAACGAAGACCTGTAGGGAGGGGTTGAATTATTGAGTGATTTGAACGTGAGCATCAGTATTAGAAACTGTGTCCTGAAACGAACCGGAAGCCAATGGAGGGACCGGCAGTGTGGGGAAGTAGGCGAGGTGCGTTTAGTGAGAAAAATAAGCCTGGCCCCTGCCTGCATTCATTACAGATTGCAAAGGGATGATACGGGAGTTGGGGAGGCCAATAAGGAGCGAGTTACAGTAGTCAAGTCGTGAAATGGCAAATGCATGAACCAGCACTTTGTGGTATCTTGTGTCAGAAAGGGGCGGACACGGGCAATGTTTTTGAGTTAAAAATAATAGGAATTGGTCACTATCTGGATGTGGGAAGAGCATGTTAGTTCAGAGTCAAAAGTGACAAGAAGGCAGCGAGCTTGGGGTGTTGGGCTAATGGGTGTTCCATTTACTCGTAGAGAGATAGGTGGTATTGGGTTCTTCTTGGAGGGAGGAATGACGAAAATTTCAGTTTTGGCAAGATTGAGTTTAAGGAAGCGGGAAGCCATCCAATTTGAGACAGGGGAGAGACAGTTAGTGACTTGATCCAGGAGACCTGGAGAGAGATCAGGAGAGGGGAGGAGAGGTAAATTTGAGTGTCATCAGTGTATAGGTGGTACTGGAATCCAAAGGAGCTGATCAGTTTTCCTAGAGAGGCAGTATAGACTGAAAAATGTAGAGGGCCAATACTGAACCTTGGTGCACTCCAACAGAGACAGGCTGCCGGGAGGAGGTTCTTCCAGCAAATGAGACACTAAACGATCGTTGGGACAGGTAGGAAGAGAACCATGAAAGAACAGAACCTTGAAGGCCTATATCACTAAGAGTTTGAAGGAGGATTGAGTGATCAACTGTATCAAAGGCGGCAGAGAGGTCAAGAAGGATCAGCAGTGAGTAGCACCCATTGGATTTAGCAGTTGCAAGGTCATTGGTCAGTTTCGCTAGAGCTATTTCTGTTGAGTGCAGTGAGCGAAAGCCAGATTGCAGAGGGTCAAGGAGAGAGTGGGTGTTGAGGTAGTCAGACGGGCATGCACAAGCTTTTCGAGGAGTTTGGAGGCAAAAGGGAGCATGGAAACGGGGCAATAGTTGGAGGGAGCAGTCGGATCCAGAGATGGGTTTTTTAGGATTGGGACTACTGTGGCATGTTTGAGGGGAGCAGGAAAGACCCCAGAGGTTACAGACAGATTAAAGGTATGGTACAAGAGAAACAGAAAGTGTTTTGGCAAGATGTGTGGGAACGGGGTCGAGGGGGCAGGTAGTAGTTTAAGGACCTCTTGTTCAGTAGCTGAAGAGAACGAGTTAAACATGTGAGGATAGACATGGTTAGCATCTTCCTGCATGGGTGAAGATGGCATTGTGGAGATTTCAGTTCTTAGCTGTTCAAATTTTGCTGTGAAAAAGCATGCTAGGTCTTCGGCTTTGAGGTCAGTGTGAGGAACAGCCACAGCAGGACGGAGGAGGGAGTTGAAGGTGGTGAACAGGCGTTTTGTGTTGTACAATAAGGAATACCTATATAAGTTTGACAATCATCTTCTAAATATATATTTCATCTGGTGTTATTGTTGTGTTCTCGGTATATATAAAAGACAAAAAAGTGGAACAACCACCAATAGCATAATATGACCACATATATAGGAGACTGTTTCTAATTTCAAGGAAACAGGCACACTCACATTTTTAGAAGCCTTAAATAACCTTTTAGGCTAATTTTCCATTTGTTTTACTGATTATATGGGGTCAGCTTCTCCCCTTCTTTTACTCCAGAATAGAGTAACCTCAAAAAAAGGAGGGATATTGCATATAGTGCTCTCTGTATAAATAGTACAAGATAAAAAGCAATAACAGTGATGAACTCGCGTGGGACAGATCCTGTGGAATCACTGGCTCGGTATAAGCACTTAGCTCAATACAGATTTCACTCAGATCCTTCGGCCATTGCAGTTTGCCATTCCCAGAGTGTGGGATTCAAGCTGCATTGCTGATCAGACAGCTCCGATACCAGATCTGAGGATTAGGAAGGCGGCGGCCCATTGAACCGAGCCCCTACTAACCCGCGAGCCAGACGGGTCAGTCCGCCCCACACGCTCTCACTTAATTTCCACTCGCCAAATGCGATCAGGCAAATGGAAATTTGGAGGTCTGGGATTGCACATCCAAAAACAAAGAATAAGAAAATATATAATGTAGGGATCAATAATAAATGTAACACTCATAGGGTTAATAGCGAGATGGATCTCAACAGAGAAGTATAGCCGGTCATTGTCCATCAGGATCTGCAGGGTTAAATACACATTAGTCACACATGCATGACTGCACATTAAAATAGGTCGCAATAAAGACCTTGTCTTCGAGACAATTATGGTATAACATTTGTGGTTTAAATGATTATTTGCACTGGTCTTATTACTGATTATCCTGACGAGGGTGTCTAGTGGCAGTTATACAAGACACATGTTGAAAGCATTATTTTATCTATGTCATGCATATAAATCACTCAGCAGGTGATACTCAATGTGAATTTCTATCTTTATTGGGGTGCTGTGTATGGGGCATCTGTCAAGCAACACGGTTTAAATTCTGAATGATATTTTGGTGTGGCTTTTGTGCTGTTCATTGGGTTGACTGCTTCCATGTGCAGCATAAATTTATTTCTATCAATTCGAGAGATCTTTCCCCTGTTGTGGCAAGGTACATTTGTCTATATAATTAATTGTGCATGATGGGCCATGTAGCTGCACGTAGAGCCTGCAGATCTGGTACCAAAGGCAAAACACAGCATCACTCACATTCTCCAATGTGAGCCTAGTCCTTTGGACACGAGGTGCCATTGGGACTGGTCGTGTCCTCTCCAACTCCTGCTGGCGTTGGTTTCTTCTTTTGTAATGTAGGGCGAGTATAACAGCTGCAGCAATAATTCTAACATGCCTGACTACATCATCTAATAACTCTGTTGTATGGGCCCAATAGGACATGTGCAGTGCTGTATTCCTTTTTCTAGGCCGGTGATTTAGCACTTGCACAGGTTTGTTGATTACGGAGTTAGCATCTGGTTTGAGAAGTAGCTAAAATGTTCAACATCACATCTGTGTGGTAAACTGCGCCAACACCATGTAATACCTTACTTATCGAAGTGCTACAGATCGCTTGTGCTCATGTGAAGTATAGGACGAACAAAGTACAGTAAGCACGCGCAAGCTCAAACAGGGTTATTCAAAAAGAATCAAAGTCACCGCACCGCGATCCTATTTCAGCGACCCTGCAGTGTATTCAGCAAGCACCACAGGGCCGTCGTAGTGCAGGGAAAAGCCGCCGCAAACCCGACGAATACTCACCGCAAAACCAGGCGAACGCTCACCGAAACCAGCAAAAAACATCTGGATTAACCCCGTCGAACACGCTGGAGAAAGCGAGGAGGAGCCGATCAGAGCAGCCACTGGAAAAAGCCGACACTGCAGACGAATGGAGTGGGGAAAAAAAACAGTACGCTTGAATGTTTAAAATGTGAAACGCTGTTTGCAAAGAAACTACTGAACGAAAATGTCTGAAATTTACATATAAAATCCAATGAATGATAATAAAAAGGGCTGTTACAGAAAAAAGAACGATTTAAAAAAAAATTCACTAATCTTGAAAAATACCTATCAGATTCTAAACAAATCTAAAAATAAAGAGACTTTTTACTGCAGAATAAAATAATAAACGGTTTATTAGATGTTGAATTAAACCGGGAATACTTTTAACATTGAAGCCTATGGGATTTGCCTGATTAAACCTGTCGAACTAAACCACCGAATGGCAGGGCATTTCGGCAACTTTCACTGCTGGTTTGTGTTCTCTGCTTTGTTCTTTGCTTCTCTATGGGGAATGCACTGCCCTCGAACAGGCACTGTATGTGCAGGCAAATTGCCAACACTTAGCGAACTGCCTGCTCTCTGGATAGCCGAATGGCCTGGAAAGGTAACCGAATGCTGAATTTCAGCGTTCGTTTACCTTTTGCCAGCAATTCGGAGCTCTTTGAATAACCCTGAAAGTGATTTCTTAGGTGTTTAGCGTCAGGTATGGAATATGGGGGTACACGTTAAAGTCCCCTATCTTGGCGTTAACGCTACTCATCCAAACGCTTCCTTTGGCGTTCACTAGGGAATAGTGCACCATATATAAGGGTTATTCACTAAGGTCCGAATTCCACAAAGTGGTGAATCTGGTGCAATTTCGGGAGAATTAATTGTTTCACAAAGCTGTATTTTCACTGAATGCAGATGAATTGACAGTGAAATACAGTGCGCTTTGCAGCAATTCGGCTGCACAGAAATTGTCCCATACAAAAGTCCGGCCGTGCAACGCAGGTGGAATTTGAACGCATTTTTCTGAGAAAGCTGAACCGCTAGTACTGACGTACTGAGTGCGCAGCTGCGGCATAGCGGCGTGTTTGCGTGATTAGATGTCAGACGCTGCTAATGTCCAGCCTACATAACGTCCAGACGCAAAAAGAGTTTTATTGACAATCCGTACAAAATCACGCCCGAAAATGCGCGTCGTCTAAGCGTTTTTGCGCATTCCGTGAAAAAATACGTCAATGCGTTCGGACGCACTTTTTCACGTTCGCGGGGAAAAATGCTTTCGTCTGACCCTAGTCTAAACCGGCGAATCCCATAAGTTCCAATGTAAGTTTTATTTTATTTAAAAGATCTTTTTGAATTTTTAAACAGACCTTTTTATTTTGTTTTTAAAGGGCTTTTTTATTATTTAGACACATTTTTAATTCATTTTTATTGCTTTAACCTCCTATCGGCTATACTTTTTCTTGTTCTGTTGATTTCAACGAGGTCAATTCGGAGCCTTTCACCAACGTCTGATAACTGCTTCGCAACTCCATTTTTGGCAAAATACAGTGAATATACGGTGAATAGTGTATGCACTATATTTTTGGTGAAATGGTCTTAAAAGAAAAGCACTTGTGTATAACCCACTGTTTTGTTGTTTTATATTTTGCAGATTCAAAGAGACATTTATTTGGTCCTACTGATAGAAAACTATTCTGTTCCTGTGGAATTTATCATTATCTGATTTATATGTAATATGCAACATCATCCAGTCTGACAATCTGTGTCTATTAAATCTATATCCTGTTTTTTTCATCCAACTTTATTTATATGATCTGCTAAATCAGAGAAACCGCTCTAGACAGAGAATTCACCTAGTGTGGGTGAAAATCTCATTTGTATATGTCTCCAAATTAGACCATTTGTACTTTTTTTTTAGTATGGGGGGGAGGGACTCTGATTAAAACTAAAGAAATCCTTTGGCAACCCATGCTAGCATAAAGGGAGGTTTGACATGGCTGTGTTTGGTTTGGTGACATTGTAAATTATTGTATCCCCCCCAGGAGTACAGAAAAATAATCCTAAAATGTCTTCAGGAATTGCTTTTGACGGACCCCCGCCATATGTTGAGGAATACATCACAAAGCCTCTGCCAGAAGAGCAAGAAGAAATAATGATCAAAGATGAAGCTTTGCACTCCTCAGAAATTCCAAAAGAACCAGAGAATCCAGGACTGTCATCTGGGACATTTCTGTGCCCTGACAGTGAGAAATGTTTAAGCACCAAGGCAAATCTTGGTAAACACAGGAGAGTTCACATAGGAGAGAAGATGTTTGCATGTTCTGAATGTGGGAAATGCTTTAGAATAAAAGGTGAGCTTACTATACATGAGAGAATTCATACAGGAGAGAAGCCGTATCCATGTTCTGAATGTGGGAAATGTTTTAGAACAAAGATTGATCTTATAAAACATGAAAGAATTCATACAGGAGAGAAGCCTTATCCATGTTCTGAGTGTGGGAAATGTTTTATAACGAAGAGCGATCTTACAAAACATGAGAGAATTCATACAGGAGAGAAGCCGTTTGCATGTTCTGAATGTGAGAAATGTTTTAGAACAAAGGGTGAGCTTACTTTACATGAGAGAATTCATACAGGAGAGAAGCCGTTTGCATGTTCAGAATGTGGGAAGTGGTTTAGAAGAAAGAATAACCTTACTGAACATGAGAGAATTCATACAGGAGAGAAGCCGTTTGCATGTTCTGAATGTGGGAAGTGTTTTGGAATTAAGAATAACCTTACTGAACATGAGAGAAAGCATACAGGAGAGAAGCCGTTTGCATGTTCTGAATGTGGGAAGTGTTTTAGAATTAAGAATAACCTTACTGAACATGAGAGAATTCATACAGGAGAGAAGCCTTATCCATGTTCTGAGTGTGGGAAATGTTTTATAACAAAGGGCAATCTTACAAAACATGAAAGTATTCATACAGGGGAGAAGCCGTATGCATGTTCTGAATGTGAGAAATGTTTTAAAACAAAGGGTGAGCTTACTTCACATGAGAGAATTCATACAGGAGATAAGCCGCTTGCATGTTCTGAGTGTGTTCAATGTTTCAGAACAAAGTATGAGCTTACTTTACATGAGAGAATTCATACAGGAGAGAAACCGTTTGCATGTTCTGAATGTGGAAAATATTTCAGAACAAAGTATGCTCTTACTCTACATGAGAGAATTCATACAGGAGAGAAGCTGTTTGCATGTTCTGAATGTGAGAAATGTTTCATAAGAAAGAATAACCTTACTCAACATGAGAAGATTCATACAAGAGAGAAGCAGTATCCATGTTCTGAATGTGGGAAATGTTTTAGAACAAAGAGTGATCTTATAAAACATGATAGAGTTCATACAGGGGAGAAGCCTTATCCATGTTCTGAGTGCGGGAAATATTTTAGAACAAAGTATGAGCTCACTCTACATGAGATAATTCATACAGGAGAGAAGCCATTTGCTTGTTCTGAATGTGTGCAATGTTTTAGAACAAAGGGTGAGCTTACTTCACATGAGAGAATTCATACAGGAGAGAAGCCGTTTGCATGTTCTGAATGTGGGAAATGTTTTGGAAGAAAGCACTCTCTTACTGTACATGAGAGGACTCACAGAGGAGTGTAGCCATTCGTTTTAAAACCATTCTCTGGATAAAATAGTGTTTCTGTACAATATAGTTTATATAGGAGGGAAGCTGTTTGAATGGTCTGATAGTTGAAAGGTGTTTTAGAGCAATAGATGGTTACATTACATGACTGTAAGCTCCTATGAGCAGGGCCCTCTACACCTCTTGTTTCCATCCTATGTCCATTTATATGTATTACATTCCCTTTGGTTATTGTAAAGCATTGCGGAAACTGTTGGCGCTATATAAATGAGATATGTATATTTAAGCTCCTTTCATGGTATCATTCAGAAGAGAAACCCTTTGCGTGTCCTGAATGTGGGAAATGAACTCTGTAAAAAAAAATCTCGTTCATTTCTAAACCTAGAGAAAATTTTAAAGAAATGAAACTGTCTTTAAAAACAAAATGGCTACAGGCATCCATTTTAAAATTCCTTTGTGTAATATAGCTGACAGTAGGGTGATTTCTCGTAGGGCTATGATAACATCGCGTGGTGCTTTCGCTGGTGCTGTTGCAGCCTTCCGAACCCGGAGGGCCATAGAAATTGCGCCCTGCAGTTGTTCAGATGTGCCGAGAACAGACTCTAGGAATCTCGTGACATACCGTAGTAGCTCTGAATCTTGGACCGTTTCTGGTACCCCACGCAGCTTCACATTCCGCCACCTGTGTCTCGAGTCCAGCGCTGCCACAACCGAGTGGAGAGTTCTAACCTGGGCCTGTAATGCGCTTATCGAAGTGGAGGTTGCGGCCTGTGTATCCTCTACTGCTTGCGTGCGGGTCCGGATGTCGTCCACCTGGGCCGGAGTCTCCTTAACTACCTCACTGAGGGACTGTAATTCAGTCTGCCATGAGCTCCCGGCTTCGTCCAGCAACCTACGGATGTCCGCTTTAGTGGCGGGAAGCTCATCTTCCCCCGAGCCCGGTGGTACCACACGTGAGACAGGAGGGGCCTCCACCTCCTCCACCATCCGTTGAGCCCCCAGCTCTAGTACAGAGCGTGGCGGCAGCCTCCGCCCCAAACCCCCTTGGAGTGAAAGTCTGATGTCAGGGGTGCCGAGATCCTCTCCCGCACCGCTGGCTCTATATTCTTCTTCCCCATCTGGGGAATCAGCGCTTTAGTACAGGTACCAATAAGTGCGCCAACACTCGGCTCCCAAAATGGCCGCCGGCTGGGGAGAGGGCAGTGCAGCGGCTTGATCACTCAACGTGAGTCCGGAGGGGGGGGACTGGACAGGCTCCGGGGTGTCTCTACCTGATGGCCGACGGTCGGAAGTCAGTGAGAGGCAAGTATCCCGATCCAAATGCACCATAAAAGCCGCTGTATAGGTAAACGGGATCGGAGCTCCGCTGACACGTCCGTCTCGTTCCGCCGCCGGCCACGCCCCATCTGATGTTACTTTTAAACCTTTGCCCCTCTAATCTAAGACTATGTCCTCTTGTTTTGCTACTTTGTTTCCTTTTAAATATACTCCTTTCCTCTACCTTGTTGATTCCCTTTACGTATTTAAATGTTTCTGTCTTGTCTTTTTTCCAAGCTATACATGTTAAGATCATTAAGCCTTTCCTGGTAACTTTTCTCCTTCAAGCCGTACACCATTTTAGTAGCCCTTCTCTGAACTCTCTCTAAGATGTCCTATATTCTTCTGGAGATACGGTCTCCAGTACTGTACACAGTACTCCAAGTGAGGTCTCACCAGTGCTCTGTACAGTGGCATGAGCACTTCCCTTTTCCTACTGCTAATACCTCTCCCTACACAACCAAGCATTCTGCTAGCATTTCCTGCTGCTCTATTACATTGACTACTTACCCTTAGATCCTCTGAAATAATAACCCCTAAATCCCTTTCCTCAGATGTTGAGGTTAGGACTGTATCAAATATTCTATATTCAGCCCTTGGGTTTTTACGTCCCAGGTGCATTATCTTGCACTTATCCACATTAAAACTCAATTGCCACAACTCCGACCATTTTTTTAGTTTACCTAAATCATTTGTCATTTGGCTGATCCCTCCAGGAACGTCAACCCTGTTGCAAATCTTTGTGTCATCAGCAAAAAGACATACTTTTCCATTAATACCTTCTGCAATATAACTAATAAAAATATTAAAGAGAATGGGTCCAAGTACTGACCCCTGAGGTACCCCACTGGAATAAACTACAGATTTTTATGAATCTACATCCTTAACCTTGAACCAATATAGGAATTTTTTTTTATTTCAAAATTTTTTCTTTTGCAATAAACGAAGGGTCACAGACTGACCAGCCAGGTGGCCTCACAGGGCCAGATAAGACACTCTCAGAGAAATCACATAAAACATAAAAAGGGGATCCCAAAGGAAACTGCAGAATATCAAAAATTAGGGGAGGGGGATACAATAACGGGGGGATACATAAACTCGTCAGGAGGGTCGATCCAGCAAGAGCAAAACAGAGTGATGGAGTTCGCTGGGGGGGGGGCACCAGGGAAAAAAAAAAAAAAAGGAAAAAGAAAAATGTAATAAAAAGGGGAGAAAAGGTAGTGAGGGACTGCCAAATATATTGTGGCATTCCTGGCTCACCCCGGCAACCTTAAAGGAACCGAGGGCCATGGAAGGGGCCACTCGGCCGGGAGACCTGGGGCCAAAAGGGTGAACAGAGCCTAGGTAGTCAACCTAGCGGCTCGCCCAGGCTACTTCCCAATGTCCCACACACTAAAAAAAAAAGTCCCAGTGCTCCAACAGACGAACACCACTAAACCCAAAAATTCAGCAGGCAGGACCATAAAATCGGTCAGGAGAACATAAAAAGGAGGGGGGGGGAACAAAAATTTAAAAGATGAGAACACAGAACAGACATAAATAAAAGTCATCCACGGGTGTCTCTAAAATAATTCACAATAAGTCATCAGAGAAACCTAGAGCAAAAACAGGGGGGTCATCCACATATCAGGTCGTGTGCGTCACACGAGGCAGTTCGCAGGGGTATTCTAAAAAAAAAGGGGGACTATAGAAAAAAAAAAAAAAGTCTGAAATAAGGTGAGGGGTGACATCAGCCCCAAACTAGTCAGCACAGCGATCCTGAAGAGATGTCATCAGCCAGGGTTGTGCGGTAGCGTGGGTGACATGGGAGTCTTAGCCAGTGTCCAGCAGCAAGGGGGAAATCAAAGCCCCCAATGCATCAAAACGGAGGCATATCAGGGACCAGGGCAGGCCAGCCAGAGAAGCCATCGCATCAGGAGCTGATCCACGATCAGATGGCAGGACAGGCAGCATCTCCACCTCTCCAGCGCCAGCAGAGCGGCCTTCGTCCCTCCACAGGACCAGGCGCATCTCGCGGCCGCCGGGTTGTCCGAGCACCTGGGAAGGGAGCTGAGGATCAGAAAGTCCCGCCGGGCCACAGTCACCATCAACCTGGTCATCTATCGGCACCACAGGGGAAATCGCCGGGGATTCCATTTCCAGATCACTGACCACCACTGCTGTAGGTAAGATCTTAGGGGGAGGAGGGAGCATAGCTAAAGCCCGCTCGGTCGGCAAAGGGACACTCCTCACACCAGCAAGGACACATCCACCTCCGACAGGATCACCACTGGGCTGCACCTCCATCGCAGGCTCACCGATCACTGCCGCAGCAGAGAGAACCATGCTGCCCCATCCAGCTTCCTGCAGAGAGAGGATCCACGCAGCCCTGAACTCCTCCATCAGTTCAGCCAGCATTTCCCTCGTCAGGGGTAGTGAATCTGGATCAGCCATCAGGGCGAAGTGGACCGACAGGCCTCAAAGATGGCCACCGGGGTAGGCCGTAACCCAGGCCCGAAATTCAAAACGGGTGTCAGCGGTGAAAAAATAATCGCCTAGGTGTCAAAGTGCCCGCTCCCCGACCTCAGGATGCCAATACTCTCAATTGGGGGTCTCAGGATAGACGGGGGGACGCAAAAATACTATAAGTCTGCAGGAGAGCACAGAGACACGCATCCGTTCCTGTCGGCAGTTGGCTCCGCCTCCTCCAATATAGGAATTTTAACTATACTTGTAAACAAGCTGGGATATTTGCTTTTAATAACCTCTTATTAACCCCAATTCAGGACTAGTAGAATTGAATTGCTAAATTGCTGTTTCTACCTAAGCATATATACCGTTTAATTTAATATTTTTTTCTCCTTGATTATTCAGCTAAACCCTTTTTTACCACTAGGGGTCGCTAATATATACCTACTTGTGCTTATAGTTTGGATTAATAAGTGATGTTTAATTACATTTTCTATATTTTTCTAATTCAGTATCACATAATTAGCCTCTACCACACTAATTGCAGTATCCAAGTATTTATTCATTAGCACTTTAATTAATTGTGGATTATGCACAGATCTTTGTATCGTGTTGTTTCTACCCATTATTTTGTACTTTTTCAGGTTGTATCCGCATGGGTGAGGTTTTATTTTGGCACTTTCAGTAGGTTCTGCCCTGCAGATCATAGAAATCATTGACTATTTAATTAATGTTTACACATTCTAGAGCACTTTAATTATAGTGGTTTTCCACAGATTATTCATTCGCACCTTATTTATTGTGACTATGCACAGACCGTATAGTAGGGACCTGCAAAGCTTCGAAATTCGATTTTGAAAATGAATCCCTGGTCATATTCGATTCGACTTTGCAGGTCGATTCTAAAAAATTTCTGAATCGCAGCGTGCCTCAGATGCCACCGATACCAGAAGCCAGCGCCGGGCTGGCTTGACGGACGGTTTCCGTCTGGCAGTGCGTTCTCTCGTCTCTGCCAGGCTCTTCAGTTACTGTTCACTGTTCATCCTTCGTGCGGCCGCCGGAAAAGGGCTGTAGCTCGGCCGCTCTTTGGGATTCACCAGCTCGTGAACTCCAGGATCTCGCGAGACCGCGGCTTGTGCGCTGCGTGGTTCACAATGAGCAGCCGGGCTACAGCCCTTTTCCGGCAGCCGCTCGAAGGATGAACAGTACCCAGAGTATAGCCTGGCAGAGGGGAGAGAACGCAGGGGGCAATATTGGTGAGCTGGGGCATATAATATAATATATATATATATATATATATGTGTGAGCTGGGGGTATATATATATATATCTGTACCATTAGCACACAGAGCTTGCACTCTTTGTTCATCTCTCCAGACTCGGGTGGGGGGCGAGGAGGCTGTTGATATTATCTCCCACACAGATTATAAATAAATAAGACCAGCACCACCCACTGATTCGATTATAATTTGAACCTTAACAGTGTATTTGATTCGATTCGAGGGAAAATTTGTGATTCGCAGGGCCCTAAAGTATAGTTACATATTTATCACGATTGACTGTAATTTATACCAGTAGACCATTAGGTAGCGCTTCAAGTACACATATTTTGCATCATTGCTTAGGTTCATTGCTTATAATGGGAAATGTTTTACCTGCTGGACTTTTCTTATTGAGCATGTGAACACTCATAAGGTGAAAACCATTTATAAATAGAGTTACAGGTGCTTATACAGAGCTAACAGTTTCTGTAGCGCTTTACAATGGGGAAGCACGAACAGGTGACGTAATGGATAATAAAACATAAGGAACAGACGGCCTTGCTCGTAGGATAATTGTCTTGCTGAAACAGCCCATCAGCGTACAATCTAAGTAACTGAGGTAAGTGAAACAATAGGGAGCAGGGGGAGAGAGGAGAGTTACCAGAGAGAGTATAGCAGACCCTGCATGATGATACACCAAGAGCTTGGGCATAAGGTTAAAGAGAGAGAGAGGAGTGAAGCAGCTGGAAAAGGAGCTTATCTAAATGGGATGGGGCTGGGTGGATCGGACGAGAAGGGTCTGGCTGCAGACTGGAGCTCCACTCTGGACAGGAAACGTGACCTCCACTCACCCATGTGACCTCCACTCAAAGGTTGTTTTTTTTTCTTCTTTGAAATCAACTTTAATGTAACGTACAACAATAATTCTGAACACTGGTTTCTCCTTGATTTTCATAAATAAGGGTAAATAAACTGATTCATTACATTAAGTTCGGTCCTGTTAGGGCAAAGTATAAAGTATAGTAATGATTACTGGAAGTTATACATCATCTCAGGAAATCACAGGATTCCTCCATCATTTTGAGTTATGTACTGTTTAAAATTCATAATATTTAAAGCTCCGCTGATCCTACACAAGAAACTCGTGACCTTCACAACCTCCACACTTGCAATAAAGAGGAAGTTCTCTTGAAATGGAAAGGTTTGCTGCAAATTCTTTCTTTTAAGGTATTTTACCCCTTAGTGACCGGACTGTTTACAATTCTTTACTGACCAAGGCTGTTTATCCATTTCTGAGGTGTTTGTGTTTAGCTGTAATTTTCCTTCCTTATTTCCAGAACCCTCACATATTATGTGCAGTTTTTCTCGCCATAAGATGGACTTTCTAAAGATACTGTTACTTTCATCATACCATATTAAAAAAAATAGTATATTCAACTAATTTTATTTTAAAAAACACTTTTTAATTTTACCCCTCAAAATCTGTTACGCATCTACAACACCCCCCCCCCCCCCAAAAAAAGATTCTGGCTAAATAACTTCTAAATTTAGAAATGCCCAGTTTCATGGGGATTATTCAGAAAGCGCCAACATTTCAGTGCACTTCATTGCCCGTTGGCGATTCCATTTCACCCACCCTGTAGTGGATCAAAGATGGAGTCGCTGAAGACCGCTGAACTGCAAAAAAAAAGAAAAACCTGGAACTCTGCTATTCTTCTAATAGGTGTTTAAACCAATAAAAATGCCTTAAAATGTGAGTATATGATAAAAAGATCCTATAAAAAATAATGAAAGGGTCAGTTACAGAATAGAAAAAGCCTTTAAAAAAATTGCAAATCAAAAATTTTGTATAAAGAATACAAAAAGGTGTTCAAAAAATACATAAATAAAAAGACTTGTTGCTGAAAATGAAAAGAAGAAATGGTTTAACCCCCTTACTGCCACTGTAGGCGGACAAAAACAGGTTCACTTTCAGAACGGCGCCGGACCAGACACAAGCAAGGATTGTCCAAACACGAGTCTCTTCAGGAAAGGCAAGAGTTTATTGTGTCGTCACACAAGTGCTCACACAGGATTGAATCGCAAAGAGTGAGTCCCCCTTTCACCCGTGCAAGGGATCTTATACACCAAAATACATAATTAGGTACATCCCAGTTAGCCCACCTCCCATGACACTTTATTCCACCCCACGTGGGTTAATACCTCCCATCATTAACTCGAACACAAAGAACATTCCACATATAACTATAAATTGATACACTTCTCGTTAGTTTGACAGTCTGTGATTTGTTGTGCTGTCTTTCTCAGAGCAGTGCCTCCCTCCCTATCGGCTATGTTTATTCAGATGGCCTGGGGCCTGGTCTGTTCTCTATATTTTCTTTGTTCCTCTGCGGGCCCCAACGACCTTGAGTCGCTTTTCTCCTCCGTGCCAGGAACAGACAGAGATCTTTCATAAAGCTTTAATTGCTTTTCTGCTAATCTAAACGCATTCCTAAGTTTCTACGTATACCTCATTCTAGTCTCAGCTACAAACCTGTCTAGTTATATACAAGTGAACCAATATTCTGAACAAGATGGCCGCCTGTGTACAATGGCGGCCGTCTTCCAGCCTATTTCCACTTCATTCCCCCCTTGGCTCAAGTGTCAGGATCTTTTCCTGGCACTTGTAGCCATTACACTCCACTATTCTGAAACTCTGCATACTGGGGGGGCTCTCCGTTCACTGGGAACATTCCCTGTGGAATTATCAGTGGTATCTTCTGTGTTTGTGTAGATGTCAGTGCTGTTTTGCACAGTGGCCATAAACATAGCCCTATGCGGTATATCAGTATCCTTTGATCAAGATCACCACTATCATGAGTATCATGGATCCAATCCGTGAGATAAATCTTAAGATGGAACCAAACCATTCTCCTATTGCTCCAAACCCACGGAGCGGATTCCAGCCTTCGGCAGCAATCCTCCTGGCTATACCCTGCAACTGTGCTACCTTCTCTTGGTGATCTTGAATTACCTGGTAATAATATGGGACTTCATGTGTAGTGTTTCTGATGAAGGTGCAACATTCATAGTGCATTGTCATTTCACACAATCCATTCAAGGCCGCACTGATCTGCTCAAGTGCCATATCATGTATCATCTGCACCTTTCGTAACTCACGCATTTCCAGATTCAGCAGCTGGATATCCATACTGGTTCTATTCAGAATCTCATCCATCAAATTGACATAGCTATTCAATCTCCTCATCATCTCTCCTCCCCATCCAGTCCATGCTGGCAACCATGTCCATATTCGATCCATCTTCGCGAACAATTCTCTTTGGTCTTTCAAACACCAGTGGGTACCTAGGGTGTAGTTCTGTGTCTGTGTTTGTGTCTTCTCCCCTTAGTTTCCGGATTGGGACCAGCTTAGCCAAATAACACATTCCCGTTATTGTTGGTGGTACCCATGTGTAACACACCCTTTCACAGCACACCTGGTACCCTCCTTTCACTATAAATGGTGATGAATATAGTGTTCCCTTTGATATCTCTATCGCAAAGTGTCTCAGCCGTCTCATCATATCCACTGCACCCTGCCTCCCATTGGTCACATTCCCAATCACCGCCTCTTGGTCTCTAGTGAATTGCCTGCATCGTATATATAAATAATTCGCCTTTTGTCCTGTCTTGAATATGTAAATATATGATGTCCAGTTGAACTGACTTGAGTTACATAACCCACCCTCGTTATTTGTTTCTTTATCTGGTCCTAGTTGGAAACACCATTCTGGTGGATACACTGGTCCTATTATGGGGTACCCGGGACTGAATGATTCTGTCCTTTCCCTTGGTGCATCGACAGCATGTATTGTGACATTCCCTGATACAAACATACTCAAATTCATTGGAACAGAGGCAAATGGTATATGAATTGTCTCTGGGTGCAGTCTACTACACACCCAGCATGCGGTTTGCCCAGACTTTTTAGCATAGTCATATTTGAATTGCACAAGTAAATGTCCTCTTGGCAATATCTCGGATGATACTTCTCGTTTTTGTCTCCACATGGTACGGTTCTCCATCACCGGGTGCGTACCATTCCAGATATGGGAAATATCCACTTTCCCTCCCAGCGGTGCTTGTACAATTGGGGCATGCTCCACGTGAGAGTCCATAAATCAGATTAGCAAGATATAAAATCAGCACCACAAATGCCCCGAATGTCAGAATTCCTTGGGCGATTCTTTTCACAGTCACATAAACCCAATCCCTCCCCACCGGAATTTCAAAAGTAAAGAACATTTCTGGATAATCTAGGGTGGGGGCCGGGCCCCTAAAAAAAAAAACACCCTGTGGTTATCCCCCGTTGGCGGGTGGTCAGGACCTGTGCCCATCAAAACACCCACTTGTTGATCCTCTGTATTATCTGGGTTAGGATCATTTAGGTGCTCATGGCTGTGGTCTTTACTGCTGTAGGGGTTGATAACAGGACAAAATAAAAACCTCTCCATTTTGGACCCAGTGGATTATTTTTTCACTCTTTTACCCATACTGAGTCACCCGGACAATACTTATGCAGTGAAGGATACAGAAAATGCGGTATATTATCCCCCACCCAAATATTTAATTTCTGCATTGATTTACCCAGCATTACTACCTGATCATTTAGTTTAGTTTCTCCCAATGCCCGAAGGTCCCCCCTTAGTCCATTAATTAGAGGGGTTGGCCGTCCAAACATAAGTTCGTACGGACTTAGTTTCAATTGGGGGGTTGGTCTGCACCTAATGTGCAAGAGGACTATCGGCAGCAAGTCCAACCAGCTCAATAACGTCTCTTGGCACAGTTTGGACATCAAAGTCTTTAGAGTACGGTTCATTTTTTTTTCAACTTTTCCCGAACTTTGGGGCCTGTAGGCGGTATGTAGCTTCCAGGTGATGCCCAGTAGCCGGGCAAGTTGTTGCAAACAGTTCTGGATGAATGCGGGGCCATTGTCTGACCCTTTTTCGAGTGGAAGTCCGTAACGTGGTATTATTTCTTTCATCAGGCTCTTTACCACTTCTGTCGTCTTTTCAGTTCTTGTTGGGAAGGCTTCCACCCATCCTGTCAAAGTGCACACCATCACTAGTAAATATTTGTATCCTTTGCAGGGTGGCAGCACTGTAAAGTCTATTTGTAATGATGCCATTGGGGATAGCCCGATGGGCCTGTTCTCAAAATAACAAATCTTGTCTGTCTTGTGAATCTCTTACTGCTGGTATAAAAAAGTTCATTGCACTTTTCTTCATTCTTGGCAGTCTGTTCTTGATAAGGATCTCCTTGAGGAGGAACCTCACCAGTGGGACTTGATATTCTTCTGCTCCCAATTCTCCCAGACTGTGCAGTATTCGTGTGATTCGTAGATTGTTGTGAGGATTCATTGTCAAATTTTCAAAACGTGACGCGAAATTTTCTGCTCGTTCAACTTCAGTTGTTTCTTTGTCTTCCTCCTCCCCCACTATTTTTACGCCGAAGAATTTCAGCATCATTTTGTAGGCTCTGCGTAGTCTTTGCTGAACTTCTGAGGTGTTAACCATTAGGCGTGTCTCTTGCGGATTTAGGGGAGTAGAGTAGAAATTTCGGCCTTGTGTCCGAGTTGGGAAAAGCCACTGGATATAATCATGATTGAGTTCTAATAGTTCATAATCATTTTGCCATTTGTGCCGTATTATTTCAATGAACTCGCCGTGGGGTTCAAACTTATTCAAATTCATATAGAACTCGTAATTTGGCATGGAAGATTGAGGTTCTTGCTTGCAGATCAGTACTTTAGCTTGATCTTTTGTTGGCGGTGGCGGTTTTGCAGCTGCTTTTGCGGCCTGGTCCGCGCGTCTGTTACCTTTTGGAATTTCGTCATGGCCTTTTTGGTGGCCACGGCAGTGCATGATGCTGACAGCACTTGGTTTCCATACTGCTTCCAGGAGGGCCGCGATTTCAGCCGCATATTTGATCTGTTGTCCTGAAGACATAAGTAGATCTCTTTCTTTATAGAGTGCACCATGTGCATGGACTGTCATGAAGGCGTACTTGGAATCTGTGTAGATATTTACTCTTTTGCCTTCAGAGATTTCAAGGGCTCTGGTTAAAACTGTTATTTCGGCCAATTGTGCAGATGTATGGCCTGGCAGTGGCTTTGCTTCGATGACTTCTTCTGTTGAGACTACTGCATAGCCGGAGACTTTCTTCCCATCATCCATGTAGCTGCTACCATCAGTGAATAGCTGTAGATCGTATTTGTCTAGGGGTACGTCTTGCAAATCCGGCCTGCTACTGAACACTTCTTCCATGACTTGGAGGCATTCATGATCTGGATCCTCTTCACAGTCAGGCAGTAGAGTAGCAGGGTTTAAGGTAGCGATGAGGTCCAAATGAACCCGTGGATTTTCACACATCATGGCTTGGTACTTCGTCATCCGGCTGTTGCTGAACCAGTAACCTCCTTTCACATCCAGCAGAGCCTTGACAGCGTGGGGCACCTTGACATGAAGAACTTGTCCAAGGGTCAGCTTGTCTGCTTCTGCTATCAGCATTGCGGTGGCAGCCACTGCTTTCAGGCATGGGGGTAGGCCGCTGGCCACAGGGTCGAGTTGCTTGGAGAGGTAGGCCACAGGCCTCAGCCATGAGCCAAAGGTCTGGACCAATACTCCTGTCGCTGTTTGATTATGTTCATGTACGAACAGCTGGAAAGGCTTGCTGTGATCTGGCAGGCCCAGTGCAGGAGCTTCCATCAGCAAAGTTTTTAATTTCAGGAACGCTGCTGTTTGCTCTTCTTCTCAATGAAAGGGGTCTAGTTCTCCCCCCTTGGTGGCTTGATGAAGCGGCTTGGCAATATCTGCGAAGTTGGGGATCCACAGGCGGCAGAAGCCTGCAGCTCCCAGGAACTCACGGACTTGTCTCCTGGTCTTTGGTTGGGGTATGCGGCACACCGCTTCTTTCCTTTCTGCCCCAGTGCACGTTTGGTACCTGTTAACTGGAAGCCCAGGTATTTTACACTCTGTTTACATATTTGTGCTTTCTTTTTAGACACTCTGTAACCTGCTTGGCTTAGCAGATATAGCAAAGCTTTCGTGGCGGATAAACAGTCTCTTTCTGTGGGGGAAACCAGTAATAAATCATCAACATATTGGAGTAATACTTTGTCTGGCTGACTGTGGCCTCGTTGACAGCTCGTAAATCTTGGACAGGGCAATACTCTTGTGTCCCTTCTTTTAGGACTGGCAGTAGGGGTGTGTTCCATGGTGACACGCAGAATTTTAATATTCCGTGATCTTTAAATCTCTATAAATATATCTGTATATTCTGCTTGGCTTTCTGTGGGATATAATATTGTCTTAGAGCCACCGGTGTTGCGCCGGGCTTTAATTCAACTAATCTGGGCGGGTTTTCCTCCCCCCCACCTCAGGAATTCCAAGGAGTAGTGCGTGCGGATCCGGCGTGGCAGACAGAGTAGGTGCCGTGCGCCATTCTTCCTCCTTTGACATAACTACTGCGATTTTCACAGATTGGGGGTTGTGCGGGCTGGCTGGATTATGCTGCCAAGCAAAACTGCTATCCTCCGGCAGGTCTAATTGAGCGTGACCCCCGGGAAAAAAACATAATTTGGGCTTGCAATTTGCAAAAAAATATCCCGCCCCAGGAGCTGGATGGGACATTCGGGCATATACATATACACATTGTGTAAACAATATTCTCAGAGATATTTTCCCGTAGCCCAAAACAGACTCTTAATACCACATCGAAAAAAACAATAAATAAAAATAAATCATTCCATTGTCATAAGACCACTCTAAACCTCTCATAACAATAAAATAACCATTCCATCAAAAATTAAACAAAAACATACCTTTTAAAACCAGTAAAGAAAAATTACTTTAATTATTTCTCGAATTATTTTTTTTCTTTTAATATTAATTTTCTAACCGTTTCATATATTTCAATTTAATTTTAGCTCTGAACAAAACTAAAACTTTCGGAATAATATTAACACATATGTTTATATTTTATCTTGCACTCAACAGACTTCAGACAAATATTCTATTGTAACACACATTAAAATTAGCTAAGCATAGTACGCTGCACAGATACACAAAGGGTTAGCTATCAGAGAGCAAAGAAAAACATCCTCCCTTCCCCCTTTCAAACAGTCTGTCAGAAAGGAGGGGGCCTATACACCAGGGACGAAGTTCACCTCTCAGTCATTCTTACTTTTAATTGAACAATTTAATAATCAATTATAAACACAATCGGACAAAATCAGTCCGACTCACACACACAAACCATACAGCACCGCAATCATCCTACTCCGTAAAATATTAATTAATTTATATATGCTCCCATCGGGCATCTCAATCTTTTCTGGTGGAGCCTCTCTATCTCCTCCATTCGCGGCGCCCTGCTCTTCTTCCTCAGTCACACAGGACGGAGCAGAGGGAGCTGACCGAGACACAGCAGCTGCCCGCCCCCCCTCTCCGCCCGCGCAACCGCAGCATTCAGAGCTTCCCTAGCTGCCCCATAACATAATAGATAGGACGGGGGTAAAACATTTATTTTCTTCCGGTTGTTCTACTAACACCTCTCTCTCTCTTATTTTGGGGGTCCTGTTTCTTATTCCTCCCCGCTATCATTATAAAATGACTCTTGTTTTTAATACAATATCTCCATATATCTATATACGGGTATTGTTCAGGATGTCCGTACTGCTCTGTAACTTGGGAGTGTACCTTCTGTACCAACTCCGGGTCCATTGACCCCTGCTCTGGCCATCCTGGGACTAATAACGGCCACACAACTGTACACATTACTTTTAATTTCTCTTTTTTTAATTCTACACCATAGTCATGAGTTTTATATAATACTTCGAAATTCCGCACTATATATTCTAGGGGCGTCTCACCCTCCTTCACTTTCTTGGGCTTAGATGACCCGTTACCCATTATTACTCTTGAAAACAGTACTCTTTGCAATACAGATATATTATTTCAACACCAGTTAAAATCTACAGTCTGATACTTCAGTCAACAATTCCTTCGTATCTACAGTCGCCAGAAACGTACGTTCGGGGTCCAAACTCGTATTTGCTTCCTCGCGGAGCGAGTAGGCGCACGTTCACTCACAGCACTCGAGTCAATTCATTCACAACACATACCGTATCAGATGCTTTCATCACATAACAGAACATAAAGCACTTCAACTCTTTCCATTAGCCGAGGGCTCATTCCCTCTTCTGTGGCTCCTTATACCCCGTAATTTGAACTCTAACTCTTGACTGCTTGTGACTATGTGCACCCCGTTCCTTATCTATACTTCCATCTGCAATTCCAATCTGCTTTATGGATAATCTACCCACTCAGCACCACTATCTCTGCAGCTACCGCTGGCTCCACTATGAGCCCTTTTCACTACACGGCGTACACACTAGGCACTGACTCAGGCTCTCAGCCCAGTCACAGAAAATCCCTCCTCCTTTCCCTTTTACCCACGTGGCGAAGCTCTATTTACAAACACTGAACTATGCAACTCCACGTGGCTACCTTCTCCCTCTCTTACAGAACTACCCTTTGATTGGCATTCAATTCCCCCGAATCCAGACACCCGCTAGCCACTCTGGCTCCTTAGCAATGTCAGCGCTATCAGCGGCGGGCTAGATATACCAATAGGATGGTGGCCATCGCATCCTCTTATCCGTCTATCTCAGTCGGACGTTTCCCTTAGATACCGGTATTTCCTTTAGACATACAAAACATAGAAGACACGTTACCTATCGCCGGCGCTGCTCGCTGTTTCCTCGGACTCGGGTGTCCCAGCTTCCCGGGTCAGGGGGGTCCGTTTGGGACGAGACGAGGTCCACTGAACAGGAAATCCTGCTTGGCGCCTGCAGATGTCAGCTCACCTTCAACGGACGCCCCCAACCATCGGGATTCTCGTGCACCTGCAGTCAATATCGCCGCACTGTGTTCAGCAGCCGTTGCCTGTGTCTTGGCAAAAGGCCCGTTATCCCGGCTATCGAGTCCCCAGAAATGTAGGCGGACAAAAACAGGTTCACTTTCAGAACGGCGCCGGACCAGACACAAGCAAGGATTGTCCAAACACGAGTCTCTTCAGGAAAGGCAAGAGTTTATTGTGTCGTCACACAAGTGCTCACACAGGATTGAATCGCAAAGAGTGAGTCCCCCTTTCACCCGTGCAAGGGATCTTATACACCAAAATACATAATTAGGTACATCCCAGTTAGCCCACCTCCCATGACACTTTATTCCACCCCACGTGGGTTAATACCTCCCATCATTAACTCGAACACAAAGAACATTCCACATATAACTATAAATTGATACACTTCTCGTTAGTTTGACAGTCTGTGATTTGTTGTGCTGTCTTTCTCAGAGCAGTGCCTCCCTCCCTATCGGCTATGTTTATTCAGATGGCCTGGGGCCTGGTCTGTTCTCTATATTTTCTTTGTTCCTCTGCGGGCCCCAACGACCTTGAGTCGCTTTTCTCCTCCGTGCCAGGAACAGACAGAGATCTTTCATAAAGCTTTAATTGCTTTTCTGCTAATCTAAACGCATTCCTAAGTTTCTACGTATACCTCATTCTAGTCTCAGCTACAAACCTGTCTAGTTATATACAAGTGAACCAATATTCTGAACAAGATGGCCGCCTGTGTACAATGGCGGCCGTCTTCCAGCCTATTTCCACTTCACCACAAGACATTCTATGACGTCCTCATGGCGGGTGGGCCTTGAAGACTCGGGCATGCAGGTATGTCATGCTTACTTCCAGGGCCGCCATCAGGGCATTACAGCCCATGCTATGGTAAGGGGCCCGGGGACTGGGGGGGCCCGCCGGCGGCAGCAATCTTTACTTTAGGCCGCAGGCCTCAGATGAGGTACTGCCGCCTACCTGGGCCCGGACAAGCAGACGGGCCCCCTCTGATGATGTCAGAGGGGGCACACCAAATGTCTGCAGCAGGCAGCGTCATGCCTCGATCCTGGCCCTGCCTTCCTCCCGAGTCGCGCCGCCGCACGTGTACTCTGCGGCGCTGGAGGAAGTGGTCTTATAACGTCACTTCCTCCCGGCGCTGCAAGGTGCACGTGGAGTGGCGGAGGAAAGTCCCATCCAGGCCAGGTAATACTGGGAAGGGGGGGGGTTAAAACAGAGGGGGGTGAAATTAAAAGAGAGGAGGGGGTGAATTTAAACAAGAAGGGGGAGGGGTGAAATTAAAACAGACGGTGAATTTAAAACAGAAGGGGGGGGGTGAATTTTTAACCAGAAGGGGGGGGGTGAATTTGAAACAGAAGGGGGGTTACATTAAATCAGGGGGTGAATTTTTAAACAGAAGGAGGGTGAATTTTTAACCAGAAGGGGGGTGAATTTGAAAACAGAAGGGGGGGGGGGTTAAATTAAAACAGGGGGTGAATTTTTAAACAAAAGGGGGGGTGAAATTAAACCATAAGGAGAGGAGATGAATTTAAAATGGAGGGGGGAGATTAATTTAAAATGGGGGGGAATTAAAACAGGAGGGGGGATGAATTTAAAATGGAGGGGGGTTCAAAGAGAAGAGGGGGTGAAACTAAAGGAGAGGAGGGGGGGGAATGAAATGAACATGAGAACTAAGAGTGGGGTCACAGGAGCCACAGCAATATTTTAGTTTAACGGTAAAGGCAGTGAGTGAACGTACACAGAATTCCTGTGTACGTTCATACTCCCTGCCTTTATCATTAGAGGTCTATTGCTGTGGATCCTGTGTACGTTCATACTCCCTGCCTTTACAGTGACAGGGTTATCCAAAGAGATTCGAAAAGTCACCGCACGTTCGGTGACTTTTCGTTCTCTTTAATTCGGTTCCTGTTGCCGATTGCATTTCGGTGACCCTGCGGTGTATTCAGCAAGCACCACAGGGCCCCCGAATTGCAGGGAAAAGCTGCCGAAAACCTGACGAAAACTAACCGAATGCACGCTGAAAACAAGCAAAAACATCTGGATTAACCTTCGAAGCCGAACAGGAGCCGAATCACACAGAGCCGAAGCAGCTGTGACGTAGAGGAGGCAGTGAATAAATTAGCAAAACCATTTGTATGAATCTGGGAAAATGAAACGCTGTTTGCAAAGAAACTACTTAGCGAAAATGTCTGAAATTTTCACAGGAGGTCCAGGGAATGATAATAAAGAGGGCTGTTACAAAAAAAATAAGTAAACTGAAAAAAAAAAATTAAAAAAAATCGGACTTTTAAAAAAAACCCCAAAAAAACAGAAAAATGCTTAAAGTATCCTAAAAAATCTATAAATAAAGAGACTTTTTGCTTCAGGATTTTATAATGAACGGTTTTTTAGATATTGAATTAAAACGGGAATATTTTTAACATTGAAGCCTATGGGATTCTCCTGAATAAACTTGCCGAATGAAACCACCGAATGGCAGGGCATTTCGGGAACCTTTCACTGCTGGTTTGTGTTCTCTGAATAGCCGAAGCAGTGCTTTTTCATGGGGATTTCACTGCCCTCGAACAGGCACCGAACAGGCACCGTATGTTCAGGCAATTCGCCAGGATTTGGCGAATTGCCTGCTCTCTGGATAGCCGAATGGTCAGGAAAGGTAACCGAACACTGATTTTCAGCGTTCGGTTACCTTTCTCAAGCAATTCGGATCTCTTTGGATAACCCTGTGAGAGTTCTATTGCTGTGGTGCTCTGTGATGCTTTACCAGTGGAATTCTCTAATTATACTTTTATGCTACATTGTTTGCACTAATACACATTTTATGTGATTTTTAAAGGTATTGGGAGCAACACTCTGTAATACGATCTTGATTCACGTTATTTTTTAATCACAATTTCATTCTGTCTTAAATTATTTGAACCAGATTGGTACTTTTTTATGTCAAATGTACTGTTGTGCGAGCAATATGTGTGATTTCAAGATATTGGGACTAACACTCTGTAATGTGATCACGATTCACACTAAATATTGTATTTATTATGGGAAGACGGGATCATGGGGGGGGCCCATTGTGAGGGTCAGTAAGGGGCCCCAAAATTTCTGATGGCTGGCCTGCTTACTTCAATGAGCTGCAGCGCCCCTCTCCGCAGCCTTTGCGTGCCGCGTGTATTTGGCTGCAGAGAGACGGCCTGAACTCAGGCCATCCCCCTGCAGCCAATGATAAGCGTTGGCTGGGAGACGGGACGCACTCAGCCTCACCTGACTGCACCTGTCAGCGAGGTGCACCTGTACGCCTTTCCGGCGTTAACCCACCACTGATGGGCACCGCCCACCCGTCGTTCGTTAACCTCCATGACGGTATTCTCGAGTGTGAATTTGGGTTAAATTTCGCTACCGTGATCAGTAACTCTGAGCCACACTCAGGCTGTATGCATACTCACCGCATCCTGCGCTCCCTCGCTGTCTCAGCAGTGTGATCGCTGCAGCTGGCGACTTGCTTCCTGGTTCCGCTCCCTGCGAGCCATGCGACGCAGGGGGCGGGACCAGGCGGCAAATACGAAAATTGTAAAAAAAATACTGTAAAAAATACTGTACTATGAACTTTGTGCAGTGCAGTGGGTGCTGGGATTCCTGTTTAGATGTGGACTCCTTTGCCAATGAAATATGGGACACGGGGGTACCAAAAAAATTAGGATTTATTCTCATCAAAGCAGCTTTACAGAAATAAAAGGCAAATAAACAGAAATCGTTTGTAATAGCGCATTCCAATACACATTTCGCTGGTGCTTGCCCAGCTTCATCACTTGGATCTGAACAGGAATCCCTGCACCCAGACAAGGGTGGACCGGAGAACCGCCGATCTGGATCCCTAATAGACCAGAAAAAGAAAAAGCAAAATAGCCTACCACCGGCCCTGCCCACGTACCAGTCCTTGCCACGCTAACTCTGATCGATTTGTGGCTTATATGATAGATACCCCTTGTGTATCGTTTTGGCTATCCCTGACCACTCTAACACTGATCGATTTGGGCTTTTGTTAGGATGCATCCTTGTATACCGTCGGGCCTATTTCAGGTATACCCTGTGCTGTGTGGATATGGTCAAACATTTCCCACTCGTTGTTGGTCAAACATTTCCCACTCGTTGGTGATAAAACAATTCCCCGTGGCTTCAAATCACGTTTAAACATGAGCAAAAGCGGTAAAAATGAGCTCAGCGCACAGTGGTGAAATGGCTCAGCACTCAGCAGTGAAAGGGTTAAAAAAGTTGATTTTTTTTTTTTTTACACTTTCTTTTCATTGTTTCCTGTCCCCCAGGGCAGTACCCGGACCCCCATACACCTTTTATGGCCAATATCTTACATATATGCCCTCTTGGTGGGCACTTTCATTTTCGGAAGTTCGACCCCCACCCATTGATTTGCATTATGTTAGAGTTCGAACTTTTCGGCCGTTTTGGTGTTCGAGCTCAAACCGAACACGGGGGTGTACGGCCCATCCCTAGTGACTAATATTGCACCCTTGTTTTCAGAAAGATTTCAGTGTTTTTGTTTTATATTATTGAATATTATTTATTTATTTTGGATAATTATTTTTGGGATAATAAATTCTTATTTCGTGTTTCAAACTTTATCTGTCTCAGTGTGCTTACTTGACTCTTGTTTGCACGGATTTCAGTGAGTTATTCCTAAGGATTACAGGCTTACTATATAAAACAACACATTTCCTTTGCAAAAAAAATTTAAACGCTTTTAGGCTAGGGTCAGACTAACGCATTTTTCGCGTTGTCTGTGAAAAAGTGCGTTCGAACGAATGGACGCATTTTTTCACGGAATACGCCATAGCGGTCATACGATGCGCATTTTCATCCGTGATTTTGTACGGATCATCAATAAAACACTTTTTGTGTCTGGACGTTATGTTGGCCGGACATTAGCAGCGTCTGACGTCTCCTAATCACGCACACACGCCGCTAGTGGACGCAGTGCACTCTGTACGTCAGTACTAGCGGTATCACGTTCTCGAAAAAAATGCGTTTGTTTACCACTTGCGTTGCGCAGCCGCACTTTTGTGCGGCCGTTCTTCGTATGCTGCCCAGCATTGGACGTCATTTGCTGCTAGCACGACCGTGATTTAGTGCTGCTAAACGCACGTTAGTCTGACCCTAGCCTTAGACACAAAATTTTGAAAAAATTAGACCGCCAGGGCGGTTAAGCCACTCCTGAACCACAGACAACATTAGAGGCAGCTTACCTGGGCTAAGGAGAAGAAGAACTGGACTGTTGCCCAGTGGTCCAAAGTCCTCTTTTCAGATAAAGAGCAAATTTTGTATTTCATTTGGAAACCAAGGTCCTAGAGTCTGGAGAAAGGGTGGAGAAGCTCAAAGCCCAAGTTGCTTGAAGTCCAGTGTTACATTTCCACAGTCTGTGATGATTTGGGGTGTAATGTCATCTGCCTGTGTTTGGCCACTGTGTTTTTTGAAAACCAAAGTCACTTCACCCATTTACTAAGGAATGTTAGAGCACATCATGCTTCCTTCTGCTGACCAGCTTTTTAAAGATGCTGATTTCATTTTCCAGCAGGATTTGGCACCTGCCCACATTGCCAAAAGCACTAAAAGTTGGTCAAATAACCATGGTGTTGGTGTGCTTGACTGGCCAGCAAACTCCCCAGACCTGAACCAACATAGAGAATCTATGGGATATTGTCAAGAGGAAAATGAGAAACAAGAGACCAAAAAATGCAGGTGAGCTGAAGGCCACCATCAAAGAAACCCGGGCTTCCATAGCACTTCAGCAGTGCCACAGACTGATCACCTCCATGCCACGCCGAATTGAGGCAGTAATTAAAGCAAAAAGGAGCCCCTACCACGTATTATTATTATTATTATTATTTTTTATTTATAAAGCGCCAGCATATTCCGCAGCGCTGTACAATAAGCACAGTATAGACAGGGTTACAATACATTGAACAACATTTGACAAACAGTACAGGAGGAGATGAGGGCCCTATTCCCGTAGGAACTCACAATCTGGGAGGGTTGGGGTTGGAAACAGGAGGAGAGGACTGTAAGGTGAGAGTGATTGATGGTTGCGTCAGTGAGTTGGGTGGTAGGCTTCCCTAAATAGGAATGTTTTCAGGGAGCGTTTGAAGGAAGAGAAGTTAGGGGAAAGTCTGACAGTACGAGGGAGAGCGTTCCAGAGAGTGGGGGCTGCGCGTGAGAAATCCTGCAGTCTATCATGGGAAGAGGTGATGCGGGGAGAAGCTAGGCGCAGGTCACTGTTTGACCTTAGGGAGCGGGCTGGGGTGTATTTGGTGATTAGTGAGGACAGGTAGTGGGGAGCTGAGTTAGTGAGGGTTTTGTAGGTAAGGATAAGGATTTTGAACTTAATTCTGCAGTGGATGGGGAGCCAGTGAAGGGACTCGCAGAGGGGAGCGGCAGAGACAGAGCGGCGGGTGAGGTGAATTAGCCTGGCGGAGGCGTTCAGGATGGATTGTAGGGGGGAGAGGCGGGACAGAGGGAGGCCAGATAAGAGATTATTGCAATAGTCGAGTCGGGAGATTACCAGGGCGTGTATGAGTTGTTTTGTGGTGACAGCAGTAAGAAATGACCGAATTCTGGAAATATTATGCAGTTGGTATCGGCAGGAGGAGGAAAGAGACTTGATGTGGGGGATGAAGGAAAGAGCAGAGTCAAGTGTAACTCCAAGGCAGCGAACTTGGTTTGATGGGGAGATGGTGATACCCTCCACCGTGATAGAGAAGTCAGGAGGTGGGGAGGCATTGGAGGGAGGAATAAGTAGGAGTTCAGTCTTTGACATGTTGATCTTTAGGTGGTGGGAGGCCATCCAGGAGGAGATGCCAGATTAACAGTCACTGACTTTTTTTTTTTTTTTTTTTTTAATTCAAAATTTTTCTTTATTATAGACAAAAAAATAACAGGAAATATATCTTTAAACAGAGAAATACAGGAACAGTGGATATGTAGAATACATAGACAGAAGAAAAAAGAAAACATTACAGTAGGCATTTACTTTCTTGAAGCAGAGTAAATAATCTCAACATTCCTAACCCACTCTAAAGTCACACAATGGTTGATGGACCGTCTGGACCTCGGAGGGTACCATAGTAAATAGTGCAGAATAATACAATCGTGAGCGGGAGGAGTGCGTCTCGCCCATATCTATGGCAAGAGACTCCATCCAAAAAGTGAGATAAGTGTCAGAGAGAGAGGTAAAGGATATAGATAAAGTGAAGGCAGAGAGAGTGGCAGCAAAGAAGAAGGAGAAAAAGAGGGAGGAGGAGGAGGGGGAAGGTCGGAGCATATGGGAAACATATGGGAGATTTATACATTACAACTAGAGACAGTCTAAGGGCCAGGAATGGTGATATTGTATCATACGGTTAGTGCAGAATGAAGAGGTTACGCCATCCGATCCCTCCCGGGCTCCGACCGCCAAGACGCGGCATACCGCTCCCAATGGAACCACTTCCGACCGAAGCCATCCATCTCTCCCCGTGACTCAGCATCAAGGTGATCAATAGATCGAAAAGATTCAACTCGGCCAACCCATTCACCCGTGGAGGGGGCTCTGTCAGTTCGCCAGAGGGCGGGAATGAGTGCGCGGGCCGCCAGGAGCATGTAGAGGAGCACCGATCGTTTGAGTGTCTTAAGAGGAAGGTCAATGTGGAAGAGCAGAAAACACTCCGGTGTATGTGGTAGCTTGACATCGGTGACCTGGTGGATCGCATCCCGAACTACACCCCAAAAGTCCTTGATCCGGGGGCAAGACCACCATATGTGGGAGAGTGTCCCGGTATCTTGGGCGCATCTCCAGCACTCTGACGGGGTCGATAGGTAGATACTATGAAGAAGGCTAGGAGTCTTGTACCAAAAAGAAAGCAATTTAAAGGACGTTTCTTGGATGCGGGTGGCGCTACTACCCTTATGAACCAGGGTATACGTTTTCGACCACTGGTCCGGGGAGATCGAGAACCCAAGTTCCCTCTCCCATCTAGCTTCGAAAGAGGGGGCCTCTGTGTCCGTAGACATGATCATCCCGTAGAGGGTGGAGATCCCTCTGGTCAAGGAGTGACCCGTATGGCAAAGGCGTTCGAAAGGCAGTAAAGGTCGACTCAAACTGTAACTACAGTTGAGGCTCATTAGGTACGACTTTAACTGGTAGAAGTTAAATTGCTCCAAGTACGAAAGAGGGCCCTGTTGAATTGAGCGAGGGGATAGTTCCAAGTTGCCATCTGGAGGGAAATCTATCGCCCGAAGCCTGTCCGAGTCCGTCATCCGGGCCCGCAGGGAGGGCAATATGCCGCTTAACAGCTCCGGGTTATGCGACAGCGGGAGTAATGGGGAACGGGAGGAAGAAAGTCCAAGAGAAATTTTCCGTGTATGCCAGATGTGCAATGTTGCCGACATCGGGTCAGGGTCTGCCCTCGGGGACGTCAGTCGGGGAGGGGGCAGCCAGGGCAAAGTCCATAAGGGACGGTCAGTAAGTGCTCGTTCCAGGTCTAACCATCTTTTTTCCAGGCCAATTCCAGACCACTCAACCACTCGTGCCATATGACAGGCGAGGTAGTACTTTCTAGGGTCAGGCAGGGCCAAGCCACCTTTCGCTTTGGGGCGACAGAGCACCGCAAATCCCACCCGTGGGCGTCCCCTGGGCCAGACAAATTTTAACAATTCCGATCTGAGGGCTGTAAAGAACGACAGTGGGATCGTGATCGGTAGGGCGTTGAAGAGGTAGAGCAGTCGGGGCATCAGGTTCATTTTGAGCACTGCAATTCTACCAAACCATGACAGCATCCCCCCAGTCCAGGCCGCCATATCTGTGCGAAAGGAATGAAGGATGGCAAGAAAGTTAAGATCGTGAAGTAATCTGGTCGAGGGAGCTAACCAGACGCCTAAGTATCTCATTCGGTCCGGACAATAGCGGAACGAGTAGGAACGTCTGAGATAGGAGATGGAGGAGTGGCTCAGGGAAATGCCAAGAAATTCCGATTTGGCTCGGTTGATACAATATCCAGCTAGGGTGCCGTATTCCTCGAGCGTCTGTACGACCGCGGGAAGAGAGGTAATTGGGTTTGTGAGAAGGAACAGGAGGTCGTCAGCGTACGCTGAGACCTTGTGCTCCGAGGCGTGTCCCTGAATGCTCGTGATGGAGGGATTGAGGCGAATCGATTCCAGCAGAGGTTCGAGCGATAGGAGGGGGGACAACGGGCAACCCTGGCGTGTCCCGTTTCGAACATTGAACATCTCAGACAGGGCACCATTTGCTTTTACCCTAGCTGTAGGATTAGCGTACAGGGCCTCCAACCAAGAAAGGAAAGGGCCGCCCACTCCCAGGTGTGCCAGGACCAAAAACAGAAAGCGCCAACTCACCCGGTTGAAGGCCTTCTCCGCGTCGGTGGAAAGCAAGAGTATTCCAGTATGCGTACGGTTAGAGAGACCAATAGTGCTTAAGACCCGAGTCGTTGCGTCTCGCGCCTCCCGTCCAGGGATAAAACCCACTTGATCGGTATGAATGAGCACAGGCAAGAGAGGCGCGAGACGGGTGGCCATTATTTTCGCAAGTATCTTGAGGTCCGTATTCAGTAAGGAAATGGGGCGGTAGTTACGCACGTCCGTGTCGTCTTTTCCCGGTTTCTTGATGACCGAGATAGTGGCTGATAAAGTATGAGGATGAAGTTTACCTCCATCTCTCAGGGAGGCAAAAAGGGATTCCATATGAGGGATCAAAACATCGGAGTAGGACTTATAATATTCGGCCGGTAAGCCGTCAGGACCTGGGCATTTACCACCCTTAAGTCCAGTCACTACCCTTCGTATCTCCGCAGCCGAAATTGGGGCATCAAGAGAGTCAGATGACTCCTGAGGGAGGGTGCGGTTCAGCTTGCTCTCCAGATATCCATTAATGCTCGCCGAGGAGGGTATGTGGTTGTCGGATGCCATGTCCATACTATATAACTTTTCATAAAAATTGCGAAATTCGCCCAAGATCCGGTCGGGTCGTGTAACTATCTCTCCAGAGGGGAGTTTAAGTTTGGCTATATAAGTTGCTTCCCGTCTCCCGCGTAGGATCTTAGCTAACAATTTGCCCGGTTTGTTTTCTTTGAGAGCGAAGGAGCATTTAGCTTTCTGGGCCGCGAAGCGGATGTCTTTGTCAAGGATGACATTCAGCGCCCTACGCTTGGCGAGCAGAAGGTCATAGTCTGCAGGGAGTGCTGACGCATGGTGGGCAAGTTCAAGGTCTCTTATTTCTGCAAAAAGAGCCGCTAAAGCGCCCGATCTCTCTCGTTTAAGAGCCGTGGCTCTACTAAGAAAGACACCTCGCACTACAGTCTTATGTGCTTCCCATATCGTAGGGAGGGAAACGCCTGAATCCGCGTTATCAGAGAAGTAATTGCGTAGGCCTGCGTCAACTTCTGTAGAGAAAGCGGGATCCAGTAACAGAGATGTGTTTAATCGCCATTGTCGTTCCGAGGGGCGCGACAAGGGAGAGGAGAAGGTTGTCAGGAGAGGGCAGTGGTCAGACCACGTTTGGGCATGTATGACAGAGTCCTCAACACAGAGCACTGAGCGTTGTTGGACAGATAGTCGAGACGCGAGTATGTAGCGTGGACTGAGGAATAGAAGGTGTAGTCGCGTTCTCCTGCGTGGAAGGCCCTCCATACATCCACTAGCTGCAGCATGTCCAGGGTGTGGCGGATGTGGCGAGGGATACAGGACGGGATAGAAGAGTGTCCCGCAGAAGTATCTAGATGCGGGTCCAGTGGGACATTAAAATCACCCGCCAATACCAGGGTTCCTACCGCAAAAGAAGTAAGGCGACGAAGGATCGCTGCTAGGCAATGGTGTTGGTTAGTGTTTGGGAGGTATACCGATGCGAAGGTGTATTTAACACCCACTATTGTACAGTTTACAAACAAGAAACGGCCTCCTTCATCAGAGAGCACGCCATCGATGACCACAGGGGTGTCCCTAGAGAAAAGAATCGCCACTCCACGACTCTTGCCCCCGGAGTAGTTGCTGTAATAGCCCGTTGGGAAAGCTGGGTCACTCAAAGACGGGGCAGCATCTTGTCGAAAGTGTGTTTCCTGGAGGAAGACCACCGACGCCCTCAGCGCCCGGACCTCCCGGAAGACACAGCGGCGTTTTTCTGGGATGTTCAGGCCTTTCACATTATATGTGAGAAAGCGGAGGGGCTTTGGGGAAAAGCCTGGCGACGAAGACATATCTCCAGCGGTCAGACAGACAAACAACGGGAAAAGGACGGAGGGAAGGGTGGGAGAAGAGAAGGAGAAAGGGAGAAAGAAGAAAGAAAGTACAGAAAACAAAAGAAGATAATAAGGAATGGCACGTCTCCGGGAGAGGCTAGTCTGCACCCTAGAGAGGTTGACTACCTTCCCGTGGAAAGAATGACGTCCGGTCCTTGTGGGCGCGAGGGTCCAGGAACCGCAACCCAAGCGGCCAAGAAAATTGTCGCCCAAGTGCACAACCAGAAAAGGCAACAGTGTTTAAATATCAAAAATGAAAGTCAAAAACCAAATGTCGAGCACCAAGAAGTCCCCTCCGACTTCTAAATATGAGAAGTGCGGAAAAAGCGGCAATAACAGTAAGTAGCATGAAAAAACAGGGGACTCTCCTAAAGAGAGACCCGTCTTAACCAAATTATACTTATAACTATAAGTCCCCCTGTGGCACCCGAGGTCCAGGGAGTTCCCCCACTGATGAGTTATGAGAAAAAAAAAAAAAGGGGGGGTGTTGGACCTACACAATCTAGGGGCGACCACCCTCCCCACAGACCATACACAATCCCCTCCCCCTCCCCCGAAATATGACAGTGTCGCGGACAGACGGACCATGCAGGTCTAAGACAAATCAATACTCGTTCCCTCTGCGACCACCGAAGGCCCACCCAGGTCTTCGAGAACGTAAGAAACCAGTGTCAAGTCATGTCCCTTAGAGGCAAGGCGGGGCCACCGTAGCCGCAGCAGGGGTAACGCTGTTGTAGGGGTCGAGCTCCAAGGACTCGTCGCCCTCATCTGTCCCGGTTCTATATTGGGCTGCTTCCCCTCCCCACCCCCCCATTCCCTCCCTTCCCTGACCCGGAAGTGGGGGCTAGTGCGCAGTAAAAGTATATATCCAGTGTGAGGAGTGGTGGTGCCGAGGAAAAGAGTCCGGCCAGTGTCCCGAACAGGCGTGCTCAGTCAGTCCATATAGTGGGCCTGTGTAAAGGATGAGAGCGCAGAAAAAGAGCTCCAAGTGCATTAGGGTCGCGGAGGGTTCATACAATGGCCACCAGTATGGTATAGGGGCTGAGCACATGCAACTGTCTCTCATCAAAAGTGGCAAATTTACTCACAGTAGGGTCACATAAACGTTACCATGACCTCGGGAGGGGGGGTCACCTCAAACTCCGTCATCCGGGTCGGTTTCCATCTCCGTTGCGGGGTCGACGTTGGCGACCGCGTGAACAACGTCTGCGTGGTCCGTATGGGGCCAGTGGTGCCGAGTGGTTACCTTCTAGTTCCCAGCTCTTAACGGGGGGCACCGTCAGTCCCATCATGTCTGCGAACTGGGGGACATCAGAAGGGAAGCAGATAGAGTGGCGTTCACCGTCTTTCGAAGCCGTTAGAGCGAAGGGGAACCCCCATCTGTACTGAATTCCAGCCTGGCGCAGGGCTTGAGTCACTGGCTGAAGGCAACGCCTCGCAGTAAGAGTAAAAGGTGTAAGATCCTGGTAGAATTCCAGAGAGCTGTCATGGAAATTCCAGGTGCGGGACACCTGAGACGCCCCCATGATCTTCTCCTTCAATGTATAGTCTGGTAGGCAGCATATTACGTCTCGGGGGGTGCCATCGGAGGCGGTTTCGGGCGCAAAGCCCTATGTGCGCGCTCCATTAAGAGCGGGGTATCAGGTTCCTGGCACAGCACCAGTGTAAAGACCTCCGTAAGGGTGGCGCGTAAATCTTCGGGGCCGGCTGTCTCCAATAACCCTCGGATCCGAATATTGTGCCTCCGGCCTCGGTTATCGAGGTCATCGACGCGGCGCTGGAGGTCGCTGTAAGCCACCGGTGGAGGGGGATGATTTCCCCGATCTTCTAGGAGACCCACACGAGATGCTAAGGCCTCCACATCAGACCGTACCTCCCTCATGTCACCAGCGAAGCTCTCCTTGAGGTCCGCCACCAGGTCCGCTAGGTCTGCCTTGGTGGGGAGAGCCAAAATAAGACGCTCCAGGCGGCAAACAGCGTCCGAGGACTCAGCCGTCAGGTGCGAAGTGGTAGGCCCACCCGCCATCTTGCCACGTGGCGGGGACAGGGTCGGAGCCGGGGTTGCGGTGATAAAAGCGTCCAGCGGTCCAGCTGTGCGGGTTGATCGGAGCGCTGGGGTCTTGGGGGTATTTGGGCGCGGTGTACCTCGCACCATGACCTGAAACGCCGATGAGCAGTGTGGTATCGTCGGAGGGGACTCAGGAGCTCTGCATTCAAGCGGCCATCTTGGTCACGGGTCACGGTGTCACAGAGACCAAGAGAGTTGAGGGTCTGTAGAAGGAGGGGGTGGTCAACAGTGTCAAAAGCAGCCGAGAGGTCAAGCAGGATGAGAATAGAATAGTGGCCGTGTTTTTTTAGCAGTTAGGAGGTCGTTGGTGACTTTGGTGAGGGCAGTTTCAGTTGAGTGTAGGGGACGGAAGCCAGATTGCAGGGGGTCAAGTAGGGAATTGGAGGACAGGAAGAGGGAGAACATTTACAGTAAATGAACCAGGGGCGGCTCCAGACACAGGTTTCTGGGGGGGAGGGGGCATTCTACCAGTTTTGGTTAAGAGCTGGTGTTGGGTTCGCAGTGACAGGCAGCAATGCACCTAATTGCAAGCTGTGGTCCTTACACTCACTCTCCCCAGAACATTGCACAGGGTCTGTTCTCATGTGGCTCATGAGCCCTGCGAACCCTTTCCATGCGAGGGGCCCAGGGTACCCCCAGCTCACATGTAATATATCGCCCCCAGTTCACACATGGATATATTTGCCCCCTAGCCCATATGGATATATTGCCCCCAGCTCACATGTATATATATTTACCCCCAGCTCACATGGATATATATATTTGCCACCAGATCACATGGATATATATTTGCCACCAGCTCACACCTCCTCTGCCAGGCTCCGAGTACCCGCTGGCCACTTTTCTCCCTACGAGTGGCCGTCGGCATGCAGCTTGGCCACTCACCTGGGAACCACCTGACCAGCGCAGCCGCCTTCTCGCAAGATCCCGGAGTTCACGTGAACTCCACAATCTCGCGGCTGCGCTGGTCAGATAGTTCCCAGGCGAGCGGCCAAGCTGCATGCCGGCAGCCGCTCGTAGTGAGAAAAACGTCCAGCGGCAGCGGGTCGGTAATATTTTCTCGAGGGGGGGGGGAATTGCCCCGTTGCCCCCCCTGGAACCACCCCTGAAATGAACACACTTTCCATATTCAAATCCCGCCTTCCTGGTGACGCTTGTGTGGACGACGGAGACTCTCCTGCTTCACACAGTGATTTCAGAAAAATGGGACAGCAAAGAAGGACAGGGAGATGGGGTGCACTAAATGCAGCCTGACCACTTCAAAAAGCTGAAGTGGTCAGGGTGTGTAAAGTGTCCATTTAAAGCGAGAGGGACAGAGAGACACAAGGGGTACATGGGGAGAGACGGTGCAGACATCACTGGTCTCCGAGTGGTCCCTGGCAGAGGAAACCGCTCTGCTTCACACAAGAATATGGGGCAAACGGGGCTGAAAGGAGGTGGGACAAAGGGAGGGGGTGCTCCATGCAGTCTGACCACTTTAAACAGCTGAAGTGGTCAGGGTGTGTAGCAGTAGCGTAACTACCAGGGTCGCCGCGGTCGCACTTGTGACGGCCCTGGCATTCCACCACTGGAGGGGGGCCCAGGCAGTGGTGATTCTTTAACCCTTTAAGGACTTCCAAATTGTATGGCCATTTTAAGAGTGCAAAAAATACCTGTATACATGTGTCCTGCACTATCCAAAAAATGCTGGTTTCAAAATCTAATAATACTATAACCCAGTGGTTCCCAACCTGTGGTATATGTACCCTCAGGGGTACGTACGAGGACCCCTGGGGGTACGCATAGCAAAGTTTTGTAATGGCGGACCCCTCCATCACCATCCATCCGTTTTTTTGCAAAGCTGGGTGGACTCGCGCTGCAATCCGTTTGGATTGCATCGGTCCCACAGCGCATGAAGGGGCCTGGTGACAGCCGGAGACTCAAGCAGACCTCGGCTCAGACATCGATCCTGCAGATCCACTGCCGAACGTTGCAGGCCACAACTGAGGTCCCCAGGAGCTTCTTGCAGCGGGCGCGTCCAGGGGCGGACTGACCTGTCGGGCTCTCGGGCACTGCCCGAGGGTCCGCAGGTTGGTAGGGGACTGGGTTTCTGCACGCATTAATAGTACTGGGCCCCCCAGTTATGTGATCGGCGGTGGCGCTGAAGCTGCAGTGTGCCTCGGCTCCCACACTCGGAACTCAAGTCTGGGAGCTAAACACTACATTGGCGCCGCCTCCTCTCGCGTGCCTGGTGAGATTCACTTTGGCCTGCCAAGAACAAACAGGTCCTGCATTTAAACAAAAAGGGGACCTGTCTAGAAAAAACAGGACCTGCATATTGAAAAAAGGGGACCTGCATATACACAAAAAGGGGACATGTCCAGCAAAAAGGGGACCTGCGTAGAAAAAAAGGGGGCCTGCATATTGAAAAAAGGAGACCTGTCCATAAAAAATGGGACCTGTATATAAACAAAAAGGGGACATGCCTAGAAAAAAACGGGACCTGCATATACACAAAAATGGGACATGCCTAGAAAAAAACGGGACCTGCATATACACAAAAATGGGACATGCCTAGAAAAAACGGGACCTGCGTAAAAACAAAAAGGGGCCCTGCCTACAAACAAAAAACGAGACCTGCCTAGAAAAAACGGGACCTGCGTAAAAACAAAAAGGGACCTGCCTAGAAACAAAAAACGAGACCTGCCTAGAAAAGACGGGACCTGCGCAAAAACAAAAAGGGGAGCTGCCTAAAAAAAAAAACAGGACCTGCCTAGAAGCAGAGGTGACCTGCCTGGAAATAAAATAGAGGAACCTGCGTAAAAACAAAAATGGGGGACCTGTGTAAAAAGAATGGAGGGGCCATGGGGGACGTAATGAAAAATGGGATTGGTCAGGGGTGTCAAAAAGGCTGTGGAGCTCTGTGGTATGCTCATACACACAGGGCCGGTGCACCCGCCGGTGCACTATTTTCTTTTTAAATCGGCGGCAGCATCTACAATTGCTGCGGCGGCGCCGCCGGGAAGTAAATGTTGTCCAGGTGCCTGAAGATCAGCCCACACGTGCCGTAATCCTGTGCTTCCATTCCTGGCCGCATGTGTGTGGGCGGTGCCTAGTATGGAAGCGCGGGATTACAGCAGTGGACAAATCCTCCAGACTGCGGCAGCTATGTTTTGTCTCCCCTCCCTGGGACCATCCATCCGGTAAGAGACCCTGGCCTGCCTACGCTACAGCTCCTTGTTATTCTGCTAAATGGGAAGCAGGCAGCCCCCTCTGCTCCTTCTCCCGCACACACACTCCCCACGCCAGCCCTCCCCTATTTACTTACCCTGGCAATCGTTTCTGACAGCCAGGGTCACCTCACCGCGTTATCTTGCTGTAATCAGGACCTCATGGCAGGCTGTGATCTCCAGGATCTGATACAAAGGCCGTATTTTGCCTCGGCATGAGATTTAATCCTGTGAGATTTATCCTATATGATGTGTAATCTCACAGGGTTAAATCTCATGGCGAGGCAGTGTATCAGATCCTGGAGATCACAGCCTGCCATGAGATCCTGAAGATTTACAGCAAGTTAACGCGGTGAGGTGACCCGGGCTGGCGTGGGGAGTGTGTGCGCGGGAGAAGGAGCAGAGGCGGCTGCCTGCTTCCCACTTAGCAGGATAATAAAGGAATTTTCCTTATCACTGCTAATTTGGACACTGCTGTAGCTTGCTATGCGAGCTCTGAACAGCATTTAATTAATTTGCTTGTTAATGAGGGAAGTGACATGTGGGGAGGGGGAGCAGAGGGGTCATTGCTGCACAGAATATTGTCTTGTCCCGGTTACATACACAATCACCTACTCAATATGTCTGCATCAAGTTAAAATTTCAAGTAAAAATTACTCGAAAATCTAACGCATTAAAAAAAAGTATTCAGACCCCTTCATTTTTTTTCTTCATGTTGCAGATTTATTCCAAAATTGATCCCCCCCACTTTAACTCACACAATGATGCAACAAAACAGACATTTAAAAAATCTTTAAAACTATTTAGAATGCAGTGCTCTGAATTTGGTATGTGGTCCAGGGCGTCCATTAAAGACTATACTAGTTTGTTTTATAGCTTTGTGATACGCTCATACACACCGCACATTACTGTGAGTTTTATTGCTGTGGAGCACTGTGATACGCTCATACACCACACTTTACTGTGAGTTTTATTGTTGTGGAGCTCTGGGATACGCTCATAGACACTGCACATTACTGTGAGGTTTGTTGCTGTGGAGCTCTGTAATGTGCAATGTGTCAGTAATGTACAGTATCTTTTAAAGTGATCGTCAGTTTCCCTCATTTGCCACAGGGACTTTCTGTGCCATGGTGCAGCCTTAGCTGCAATGAGTGGGTGATGGCTGCTGTGGCAGAGCGCTGGCCAGCTGTAAGTCTGGAAGGGGCACAATGGATTATTTATTTTTTTACACAATTTTCAAAAAGATTATTTTAATGAGTTAAGAAACAAATTCTTCAGTACAATTATGTACATGTGGATGTTGCGTTGTAGGTAAGGGGTTTTGTGTGGGTGCAGCACAAGGGGGCCCCATGATCTCCAACTGCCCGGAGGCCCCATTAGTTGTCAGTCCGCCCCTGGGCGCGTCACTCACTATGCGCCCGCCCGTGGCTCTTGATCTCGGCCACGCCTCTGTAAGATGACACGATTATGGCCAAGACAGAGCATGCCCCTGCAGCACCCGGGAACTTCAAACATGGAGCGCCACCTTCAATTACCCACAGCGCCAGGCCTGACAACTGGAAGTATTAAAAAAATTATATATCATGAAAATTGCTGTGCTCTCACTATTTACAATGTGTTTATTGCTGTGGATTTGGTGTATTCTCATTCACTGCCTTTACAATGGGCTACATTACAATCTTGGTGATAACGTTAGCGCTGTCAGCTACCACATATTACAATCCAAACGCTAACGGGTTAAGAAACCCGTTAGTGTTTGGTATCTTGCGCTTTTCAGCACGAGGTTACTGTACTTTGTGCTCCCTATGCTTAACATTAGGAACGCAAAGTAATACTCAGCGTTAAGATTACAAAGTCCTAACGCTGATTAACGTCCGGCCGCGGTTGACAACAGGTTAACCATAGCCTGGACTTGGTGCTAACGGATTCCGCCGGTGCAGAATCCGTTAGCACCAGCAGTAACCCCCCCAAAAACAATTCAGATACTCCTATCCCGCGTCGAGGACCACGGCTCCGTCCGCATCCTCTGCCCGGCAGGATCAGGGAGAGACTGGGGGGGGGGGGAAAGTCCCCCAGTCTCTCCCTGCGGATCACTACGCCGAAGTGCCGGATCTCGCGAGATGAGATCCGGCAGGTCATGTGACCGCCGCAGTCTTTTTCAATGGAGTCCTATGGATGCTGTGGAGCTCTGTGAAATGCTCATATACAGAGCACCACAGCAATAAAATTCACTATAATGTGCTCTGTGATACACACCGCACAATACTGTGATTTATTCCTGTGGAGCTCTGGGATACGCTCATACACACCACACATTACTGAGCTTTATTGCTATGGAGGTCTGGAATAGGGATGAGCCGAACACCCCCGTGTTCGGTTCGCATTCGAACAATTTCAAAAGTTCGAGTTCGAACTCGAACTGAACTCCATGCAAGTCAATGGGACTCAAAAGTTCGATTTTTAGAGTGCCCTCCAAGAGGGCATATATGCAAGATATTTGTCATAAAAGGTGTATGGGGGTCCGGGTAGTGCCCTGAGGGACAGGAAACAAGGACAAAAAGTAAAAAAAAAAAAAGTTTTTAAAGGACCAGTGAGTTTTTCATAAAATAAGGGTTAAAAATAAAAACGAAAAATTCCTTCAAATATCATGCCGAGGAGGTCCCCATAACCTGCCCGTGAAGTGGTGGATTTGTAGGATGTATAGAAACATTTAAAAACAAAAAAATGACGTGGTTTTCCTTTAAACCATTCATAAACAACTGCTTGCATCCTGTATTAAAAGAGGAGACATTTTAGGATACGCAGAACAAGTTTAGTGATTTTTTGGCTAAATTATTGTGAAACTTATGCAGGCTTTGGATGAAAGTAACAATAGGTGCTTTAAAATTGGGCCTTTAGTGTCAGCCACAGTGCCGTCACACCGTAACCCCTCTGTGGTATTGTTGTGGAAGAGTGCTATATTAAAATTATATAAATCTGGTACAGGCGTCAGTGGCAGTGCACCCAAATATTTTGCCTTTGGTGGCAGAAAGTGCCTTCACACAGTCAGTGGCGTCATTAGGGTTGGTGTCACCCCCCGAGTTTTACGTTTATTTTTTTAACTACTCTTACTCATAAAGCAGTACTCCCATATAATACTGAATGCTCATAAATACACGGCGCACATTACTGTTAGGTTTAAAAAATCTAGAAATAAAGAGACTCTTTACTACAGAATATAATAATAAACGGTTTATTAGATATTGAATTAAAACGGGAATATTTTTAACATTAAATTCTATGGGGCAAAACATTTCCCACACCGAATACACGAAGATGTCCAAAATCACAAAAAAAAGTCGATACGAAAAACGAGCCGAAACGAAACAAACTGAAACGGAAATCGTCCGAAACGATCCAAAATGAAAATTGTCGAATTACGAATGAAACGAGCCGAAACGAAAATTGTATATCAACACGCAGACCTATATATACCAACACGCAGATATATATATATACACCCACCCACAGACCTCAGACCATATATACACATACGCACATGGGGAGGTGGTATGTGGACAATCTCAACTAAATGCGCCCCCCCCAATTGGCTGATCCCTCCAGAAGAAATGTTGAACCCGACAGAGCAGAGAATATATATATTATCCCTCCCTGCGCTGCTTGTCTCTGCCACATGCACCGGAGCGGCTAGCCCGCACAGTCACAGCTCTGTCATCCAGCGGCCACATGCTCCTTGCTCCTCAATGCTCCTCAAGGGGATCCTTGGGAGGCCCCTGCAGGCTGCCCTATACAGTGCCTGATTAGAGGGCCGTGTCTGCCTGATGTTTCAGTAACAAGAATGTTTTACCCCATAGGCTTCAATGTTAAAATATTCCCGTTTTAATTCAATATCTAATAATCCGTCGCTTATAATATTCGGAAGTTAAGAGTCTCTTTATTTCTAGATTTTTTAAGCATTTTTTATACTTTTTTTTTTAAAAAAATTCAAACTTTTGGCGAACATCCCAAAAAGTTTGCGAACTTTCGAACTACCAATGTTCGAATCGAACTCCGAACTGATCGAACCGAACAGCTCATTCCTAGTCTGGGATACACTCATACACCCCACACATTACTGTGAGTTTTATTGTTGAGGAGCTCTGGGATACGCTCATACACCTCACACATTACTGTGAGTTTTATAGCTGTGAAGCTCTGGGATATGCTCATACATTCAACACATTACTGTGAGGTTTTTTTTTTTTCCATTTCCTCACCATTTCATTTATATTTCATTCTTACCAAGGGAGTTGTTAAGTGCACATATGTGATATATACTGTATATAGTCATATTTGGTCTATGATTTCATTAAAAATATTTAAGTGTGAGGAGATGGGAAAGAGTTAATGAGGAGATGGGAAAGAGTTAATGAGAAGCTGGGAAGCAGATTAGGTAGGAGATCGGGAATTCAGGGTGCAGGGGTGGAGAGATAAGGACAGCATGGGGTGGAGATGAGGGGTGCTGGAAGTAGATATGTAGAACCTGGGGTGGAGTTAATGAGAAGCTATGGAAGAGAAAAGAAAAGGCTGGAGAGGAGATAGGGACATGGTGGGGAGGAAATCAGAGGAGATGTAGGAGAAGTGGTGGGTAGAAGGTGCGAGACCAGGGTAGATAAGGCAGAGAAAAAAGAGATGGTTGCGGGAGAGATGGAGGCGAAACAAACATAAAAAAAGTAAATTATATTAGATTTTTTTAGATATGAGGGGTACATTTTTTGGAAATGGGCCGCCAGGGGGTACTCAGATGAAAAAAGGTTGGGAACCACTGCTTTAACCTATGGTCTAGTATCCCTATTATATCTCCAATTGCTATGGAATTTAATGCTATGGTAATATTAATATACTAGGGATACTAGTCTCGGGAGGGGCACTTACAGAAAATTCAGTGTTTTAGCAGAGAGCCCGACTCACGAGAATTTACAGAGGGCCCGGCTCACAGGAGCTTACAATCTAGAAGAGCAGAGGGCACCCAGGAGTTTACAATCTAGAGGAGCAGAGGACACCCAGGAGCTTACAATCTAGAGGAGCAGAGGGCACCCCGGATTTTACAATCTAGGGGAGCAGAGAGCCCCCAGCTCACACATGGATTTGCCCCAGCTCATGGATTTGCCCAGCTCATGGATTTGCCCCCAGGTCATGGATTTGCCCAGCTCATGGATTTGCCCAGCTCATGGATTTGCCCCCAGGTCATGGATTTGCCCCCAGGTCATGGATTTGCCCCCAGGTCATGGATTTGCCCCCAGCTCATGGAATCATACAGGAGTTCCCCAAACCTTCTTTTCTTTTTCAGGATCAAAAAAAGGCAAGCAGCAATCAAAAAATAAAATAAAAACATTTATTGTTAAAAAAATCATATGTACCAGGACGCGTTTCGCCATTAATGGCTTCCTCCAGCTTTATTTTATTTTTTGATTGCTGCTTGCCTTTTTTTGATCCTGAAAAAGAAAAGAAGGTTTGGGGAACTCCTGTATGATTCCCTGTGCGAGTTATGACGGAGCCAATAGAGGCTCACTGTTTGTGAGTGCAAATTTGGCTTCTTTTTATTATTAAGGTGATTTGTGATTTACCGCACCAAGAGGTGCTCTCTTCTGGCCTTGTCTATTTTCTGCAGTACCACTTTTGGTGACACCGAAGGAGCAGATCGAAGGGTTCACGGGCACAAGTCCCTACCTGCTATATTCCCGAGAGCCGGTTGTGGGCTCCCTAGAATGTGAGTCAAATACGAACGAAATTTCACTCCATTGGGTGTTGATGTACTGCGCAATTGTGGCCCTTTCTTTCTGCTTTTTCCTGCAGTGCATGTATTTTTTGCCTACATATCTTCAAGCGAGAATCTTCTCTGTTAAGAACTGTCTGTGGACATACAGTGTGTCTCTCTCACTTTCTCATGGACCTTGGTCTTTTGAGTGGTGGTAAATACCTAAATCCACCAGAACAAAACAATAGATGGTTGAAGGTGGGTACCAGCGCTTCCGCCAACAGACAAATGTTGCAGTTCCTCACGGAGAGAATTTGAAGAAAACGGTTTCCTCGGTAGAAAAGGAAAAATGCAATGTGCAGACTGAATAAAACATATATAATGGGAATTATAAATGGAGAACTACTCCCATGGTGCAGGGCCCTTTAAAAAGTGGCACCAAACATTGAGCAGGCGGTGAATTAACGGGACACCAGTCCCCCTTGTAGGTCTCTTATCAGCTCTCCGAAGCAATGGTTTCCTTCGATAGCCCCAAAAAAAGAATATATAAAAATGTGGGGAATGAAACTCAATTTATTGAGATAAAAATAATGCAGAATGTAATAAAACACTGCATTTGTTTTTCACCTTATGAGTCCTCACATGCTCAATAAGAAAAGTCCAGCAGGTAAAACAGTTCCCATTATAAGCAATGAATCTAAGCAATTAGGTTTTTATACTGTGTGAGTAATTTTATGTCTTGCAAGAGATGAAGCCTGTGTAAAGCATTTCCCACATTCATCACATTTAAATGGTTTTTCTCCTGTGTGAGTCCTTACATGTGTTGCAAGAGATGAGGCATGGGTAAAGCATTTCCCACATTCAAGAGGAAAATCATAAATAACATACAATCGCCCCCTGTCCACTCCCAACCAGCTGCTGTCAAAGTAAACAACCAAACTGTACAACACCCCCTAGATGTAGCAAATGCTTTTAATAATTATTTTGTTGGATGTGCCAACACCCTGATTGCTAAGCTAGCAATTGAAACACATTCAGAAAGGCAGCACACAGTCAGATCCTTCCAACTGTGCCAAAGCCCTGTATCAAAGAGAAATTCAGTTTTAGACCAGTGCCTGTCAGTGTCATTACTAAACTTCTCTGTAACCAAAAAATGAAACACCAGTCTGGACCTGATCAAATCCCAGGAATGCTGCTGAAAATCAGCGCCCCAGCAATTGCAAAACCTGTCGCAACCCTAATCAATGAATCACTGGCGACTGGATATATACCCAAACTCTGGAAGACTGCAAGAGTGGTACCTACTCATAAAAGTGGAGACAATACTTTGGTATCCAACTACCGTCCAATATCATTGCTTCCTGTAATGTCAAAAATCCTGGAAAAATGTGTCTACACTCAATTATGCGATTACTATCAGTATTGGAACTATTTAACCCCAGATCAATCCGGCTTCCGTCCAAATCATTCAACCACAACTGTCATGCCTGCTAGTGCTCCTGCAGTGCGGCCTTCCCAACAGAGAGGGCGCCAGTCTCTGATTCAGGCCACCTTCAATGCCGCACCTGGTTAGGGATCTAGGCCTTTAAATATCAGTCACTGACTGTGCTCTGGGCCCTGACGTGGTTATTTCTAGCCCTCAGTGCGTGTCTATAGCTTATGCATATTGGTTTTCTGGTTTGACTTCTGGCTTGTATATTGACTGTGATTTCTGTGATTATCCCTTGGCATATGTTTATCTCGTGTACCGACCTCTGGCTTGTTACTACTACGATATCTCTCCTGTCCCTGATCTGTACTTCTATGTATTTTAGATTAGTACCTGGCCATTCTAAGGACAAGCTTCTCAGTTTAGGGTTCTTTCTTGCCTTTCTGGGTTTTGTCTGCGTGCTGGGTGACTCTATATCCTTACAACAACTGCCCTTTTAAAAGTTTCCAATGCTATCCAGGCTGGCATGGAACAAGGAAACCTAACTGGAGCCATCTTCCTTGATTTTGCCAAGGCCTTTGACACCGTAGACCATGGCATCTTATTACAAAAACTTAAAAACTCTGGTATTAGTGATCGCACGCTAACCTGGTTTCAATCATATGTGTCTGATCGGTCGCAATATGTGTCCATTTCTGACAGCACTTCCCTCCCCCTCCCAGTCACGTGCGTTGTACCCCAAGGCTCGATACTCGGCCCCCTGCTATTCACAATATTCATAAATGATCTGCCCAATGTCTGCAAAGCCTCAACTGTACACATGTACGCAGACGACACTGTAATCTATACCAGCAAAACAGATCTCCCACAGCTGGAGGCCGTGCTGCAAGAACAATTCACAGAGGTAGAAAAGTGGATCAAAGATAAACTTTTTCTAAATGCTGACAAAACTGTTACAATGCTCTTTGGAACAGCACCTAAACTACACAAATTGCAAACACCCCATCTATGTGTCAAGACAAATCAAATAACACACTGACCACAGTCACTTCTCTCAAATATCTAGGTATGTGGTTAGACCCTAATCTATCCTTTGGCCCCCACATTGAAAAACTCTCATCTAAAATTTACCCCAAACTAGGTGCCCTGTACAGAAACAAATCCTGCCTGAGCCCCGCGGTAAGAAAGCAGATTGTACAACAAATGCTTATGCCGGCTATTGAATACGGAGATGTAGTGTATGCAGCTGCCCCACAAACGCACCTCCAGAAACTTACTACATTGTATAACTCTATCGGTCACTTTGTGCTACAATGTAACTACATGACCCACCATTGTGTCATGTTAAAAGAACTAAACTGGCCGTTGCTGGAATCTAGACGCACCCTTCACCTTTCCACCCTAGTGTTTAAGAGCTTTTCTGGGAAGCTACCACCCTACCTGAATAGGCTGCTTCCCTCATCCTATAACCTCCGATCCAGGACCGGCACCTTACTTGCAATACCACAATACAAAAAGCAAGTGGCTCGATCCTCATTTTCCTACAAAGCACCACAATTATGGAATAACCTCCCAGACGCCATTAAATCTTCCCCCAGTCTAAAGTCCCTTAAGAGCTCTATATTAACATACCTCAATAAGGAATGCACCTGTAAACATGTAACATAGTGACTATATTTCCTACATATTTATTTTCTGATCTGTATATTTGTTTTGTGTTAACTTCTTGCATTTTACTACTTTGTATTTCTGTAACCATGTTCTTGAACCCAGGACATACTTGAAAATGAGAGAAATCTCAATGTATCCTTCCTGGTAAAATCCTTTATAAATAAAATAAATAAATAAATTCAGTGCATTTAAACTGTGTGTTTCCAGTGTGAATCATCTGATGCTTTTTAAGAGCAGTACGGTCTTTAAACGGCTTCCCACATTCAGAGCATGAGAATGGTTGCTCTAGGGTGTGAATATGTTGGAGGGTAAGGCCCAATCTTGGGGCAGAAACCTCTCCCCTAAACATTGGTGAAAATGGTTGTTTTTCATTGTAACTTGTTTCATGTATCACAGGGTCAGACTCAGAATATGAGACTTTCCCCATTTCAGAAGAAGGCGCTGAATGTCCTTTATAAACTGAATTCTGAGTAAGGGGATCTGTATAATATACCTGTGATCTGGCTTTCTGGATTCTATTAAGGACTCGCTATGGTTTATTTCCACTGGGTTTGGATTGGATTTTAAATATTCTCCATTATTATCAGCTGACCAGTCTGTGTATGTTCTGGGGGTTCATACATGTCGCTGTGTGAGATTTCCTTCGTCACATGAGGCCGGTTCCTCCATAATATCAGTGGGTGAATATTCTGTGGTTTCTGTGATTGGATAAAGCTCTTTCTCTGGGACGTGTCTTTCTTCAGAAGCCAGAGATTCTCGCTCTGTGTATGTTGCAGATTCAGCTCGTCCTTTTCTCGTCTTGTTCAGATCCTTTTCCACATTATTGCTTAGAATTTCACTTCCATTTTCACATCCAATATCCCATAAAGAAACCGGAGGGTGAAATTCACCGGATACAGATTTATCTATTGGAGAGAAAATCACATTAACACGTGAGACGTTCATTCAGGAACACGTCTATTACACGGCACAGCCAACATTTCAGGGGATTATGGGACACGTTGCTCTGGGATTGGACACAAACATTATGAGAATTAAAGCATCGCTTACCCAGTGTAATAACAGGCTGGTGATCCTCCATCATGATGTCCTCAGACAGTGACATCCTCACAGCGTATAGGAACCTGACACACACAATGACACAGTCAACATCCAGACACATGCCTTGGGGAAATACGTCGGTAACGGGGCAGGGATAAGAAGTGCAAAAACAATACAAGGGAGGTGACGTCAATAACAGGGCCTGGAGAAATCCTTTTTTTTTAATTCTTTATTTTAAAGATTTTAAACAGCGTCATAGGGTGATCAGCGAAAACTGCGGCCTCGCAGGGCCACCACATCAAGTCTCATAAGTAAAACACAAAACCTCAGGTTAATTCAAAATAAGACATAAGTCCTCAGAAGGCATTAAAAGGAAAACAAACAAAAACAAAAACCAAGCGAGTGACCTCAGAAAAAAGTCCCATCAGGAAAAACAGCCAGATCACAATAGATGGGGGGGGGGGGTAGGAGTAGGTAAAGGGAAGAAAATTGAGACAGCTGTAGCGCTCACTCCCGGAGGAGCCGCTGAAAATGAACCACGGGTCAGTCTCCCCGCACTAGGGAATAAATACACTCCAACACAGTTGTGAGTTTTTATCATTTAAATAGTTTACTAAAATATTTAAGCAGATGTCGAGACACGGTATTCACAAGTATTATTACAGTATTTTCGTATCACGGTAAAACGCGTAGCGGAAAAGAAACGAAACACGAGGCTTCGTATTTCTGAAAATAAAATATTCGCAACCGAACATAAAAGCAATGCAATTTCCCGATAGTCCAGAAAAAGGGACACGTAGCAAAACCCCAAACATACAATCCCTTCGTATTACGGTAAACGCGCAGCGGAAAAAGAGGAAAAATATATATTCGGAACGTATCTTTATCTGTAACCCCTGTTCCGATTCGTAAAAGGAAATGAGTCCTGTACAAGTTAAGTCCCAGAATGTGAAAGGTGTATATGTGTGGTACCCGGTTACTGTTCAACTGGCCAGTGAGTTTATTAAAGGAAGGTCTTCGACTAGTCAGTTGGGGCCCTGTGGACTTTAAAGAGAAAACAGCATAGCGTCCTTTAATCATAAAACAGCCTTGGAGGCCTCTCACCCATCCGACGATTGCTTTAGGCTCCGCTGACCCAGGACGTCTCTCCACCCGATTTTGACTGGGGATACTAGCGGCCGGATCCGTTGTCTGACTTCATGCAGCTTGTCCAGCTCACCGCCTGCTCTCCGTTCGAGTCCGCCGGTCTGCAGCAATGTCTGGGCTCTGGCACGTCTCCTTCTCCTCAGGTTGAGTGACCCCAAACAGGAATAACAGGTCTCCCTCGGGCTTTGGCCTACGTTCTCCCGCAATCTCCTCAGTGCGTCTCCTTTCTCCTGTTCCCTGGCGCGCTCTGGAACTTTCTCCACGAGGCAGAGGATGTAAGTCTCCAGTCCCCACCCACTTCCTGTCTTCTTGCAAAGCATGCCGGGCATTGTAGTCCCAATGTCCAGTATCTCTGATCGCGATAGTCTCCATCTTGTGGCCAAAAATAGGTACTGCCACAGCAAGATTTTTAACACAGCGCTACACAGCTCAGGGGGGACTGAGGGGGATCAAAAGGGGGGGGGGCAGTCCCTGTGAGCTGCTAACACGGCGGGAGCGGTCGACTCAGCCTGTGTCTATCCAGTTAACATTAGGCGGCGACCTCTCTCGGAGGGCCTGGTGGACAATCTGACCCCAAGACGAACCAGCCGCAGCCAGGGCCACGCAACGACGTAGGGGCACGCGCATTCTCTCTTCAGTGGGGCGATCATCAGCACCCGGCAGCCCCAGCATCGCAGACTGCACCCGAGCAGTTGGTGTCTCGTGGGCCATCTCCGCATCCTCCGGCACAGCAGACATCGACCCGTCCCCACCGTATCCATCCGCCTTAATGTCGGGAAACACATGGGGTGTCCCTGGGACCAGGTCCCCCGCCGTCAGCTCCATAAGTACCGTCTTCACCTCATCGTAACGGTCAGCAGTCTTAATAGTGAAGTCCACCTCTGCTTCCGGACTCCCCGCAGCACTGCCATCAAGTTGCACAAGGAGCCTCTAGTCAGCGGGCTCCCCTCGTCCTCCGGCAGCAGCCGCATGCACTTGTCCAAGTCATCAAAGATTAGCCTCCAGGCTTCTAGTAGGAGGAGGCTAAGGCACATGCCGCCAGGCACCCTCCTCCACCAACACCGCCGTAGGAACTGCTGTCGTGGTCAGAAGATGGGGGCCCTCCATCCACCGACCTCTCGACAGCCGATCACCCAGGTCCTGGGATTCCATAGGGGGAGGCATGGGCGACGAGGGGTAGGCCCCAAAGAGCCAGATGGTAGGCCTCAAAATGGCTGCCGGCAGCTCGTGGTCATGGGATGAAAGGTCTAAATCTCTGCTGGGCTCTGGAGGGGGGAGCAAATCAGGCTCCAGAGCAAAACCCCTGATGTCCAGCCGTGCAGGGACTCCCAGAAGGGGTTAAAACGAGGTGGAATCTGGGCAGAAATGCCCCTCCACAGCAACAACACCCGGAGCTCCGTCGGAACACATCTGTTCCCATACACGGCCAGACACACCTCCCAGGTGGAGAAATCTGATGGCAACAGATGCAGGGCTCATTTAGACCCATGTATCCTATCTGGTCATATGAGGTGTCACTGGAAAAGGCCAGAGCCTGACATTTCCAACAACACCAAACATGACCATGTAAATATTTTTTTTTAAAAAAAAAAATTGTTGTAAGGCAGTGACATTATCCACCAGAGGTGCGACCAAGTCATTGTTTTGCAAGTGACAAGGAAGTCTCAAATCTTTGTATTTAAGTTCCAAAGTAAGGTCCAGAGCGAGTCAAGACAGGAAAGACCCGAGTCAAGACAGGCAAGTCCCGAGTCAAGACAGGCAAGTCCCGAGTCAAGACAGGCAAGTCCCGAGTCAAGACAGGCAAGTCCCGAGTCAAGACAGGCAAGTCCCGAGTCAAGACAGGCAAGTCCCGAGTCACGACAGGCAAGTCCCGAGTCACGACAGGCAAGTCCCGAGTCAAGACAGGCAAGTCCCGAGTCAAGACAGGCAAGTCCCGAGTCAAGACAGGCAAGTCCCGAGTCAAGACAGGCAAGTCCCGAGTCACGACAGGCAAGTCCCGAGTCACGACAGGCAAGTCCCGAGTCACGACAGGCAAGTCCCGAGTCACGATAGACTTGCCTATCGTGACTCGGGACTTGCCTATCGTGACTCGGGACTTGCCTATCGTGACTCGGGACTTGCCTATCGTGACTCGGGACTTGCCTATGTCAAGTCCTCAGGTTTAAGCTTCACGTGTTCAACAAGCCTTAGTGCGCTTTGCATAATTTAGTTTCAGAGCATTAATTACTCAGGAAGGTTTTTCAAATATGTTTCTTTTCTCACTTCAATTTCATGCGAGATTAAATGTGAAATTGTGACATACTGGTTAACTGAGAATAACAAAACGATTATAGAAATATCTCTTGGTAAAGCCGCCTGTTAGTAGCGGCGAAACACATTAAAATGGAGATGTATTTGTGATTATGTTTTTTTTTTTTACAGTTTAATGGAGTAGAGGTCTGTAGACTTCCTATCTATTTTCTGGGCCATTTTTCTGCTCCATAGTATTGCTGCAGAGATGGTGATGCTGTGCGTCTGGGCAAGAATTTGTTTCATTAACCTCCCTGGCGGTCCGATTTTGACATATTTTCGATGCCAAAATCAGTGCATTTGATTTAGCACCCTGGTGGTAATCCCGAGTGCGGCTCGGGGTTAAATTTAAATGCTGAAAGCGGTAACCCCAAGCTACACTCGGGCTGGATACATACCTGACCCTGCACTCCCTCGCGACGCAAGAAGGGAACCTGGAAGCAGGACGTCGTGATCGGCCGAGCTGACTGCGGGTGGTCAGTGAGGGAGCACAGGGACAGGTATGTATCCAGCTGGGTTACCGCTTTCAGCATTGAAATTTAACCCCGAGCCACACTCTGGAAAACCACCAGGGAGGTTAAGCTGATACTAGCATTCAGCGAGGGAAGAGATTTATGCTATGCATAGGTGGATCCCACCCAAGGAGAGCCTATATTTATTCAATATATATCCGTTATAAACACTTATTGGATGTTATGACATACGGATATTTCCCTCCTTTTCTTACTATATGCAGTTACTGTGACTCCAGTACATGTTTGGGCTCCTACTCAATGAATATATAGGGAGCAGATATTACGGCATTATTTCCCATAGGACTATCATTTAGAAGTAACATTGGGGATATTTAGGATTTATTTGTATGCCGGGGTCTCTATTATCAAGAGGTTTAGAGTCCCCTGGTTTGGGATTATTATTATTATTATTATTCTTTATTTATAAAGCGCCAGCATATTCCGCAGCGCTGTACAATAAGCACAGTATAGACAGGGTTACAATACATTGAAAACATTTGAAAAACAGTACAGGAGGAGATGAGGGCCCTATTCCCGTAGGAACTCACAATCTGGGAGGGTTGGGGTTGAAACAGGAGGAGAGGACTGTAAGGTGAGAGTGATTGATGGTTGCGTCAGTGAGTTGGGTGTAGGCTTCCCTAAATAGGAACGTTTTAAGGGAGCGTTTGAAGGAAGAGAAGTTAGGGGAAAGTCTGACAGTACGAGGGAGAGCGTCCAGAGAGTGGGGGCTGCGCGTGAGAAATCCTGCAGTCTATCATGGAAGAGGTGATGCGGGGAGAAGCTAGTCGCAGGTCACTGTTTGACCTTAGGGAGCGGGCCGGGTGTATTTGGTGATTAGTGAGGACAGGTAGTGGGGAGCCGAGTTAGTGAGGGTTTGTAGGTAAGGATAAGGATTTTGAACTTAATTCTGCAGTGGATGGGGAGCCAGTGAAGGGACTCGCAGAGGGGAGCGGCAGAGACAGAGCAGCGGGTGAGGTGAATTAGCCTGGCGGAGGCGTTCAGGATGGATTGTAGGGGGAGAGGCGGACAGAGGGAGGCCAGATAAGAGATTATTGCAATAGTCGATCGGGAGATTACCAGGCGTGTATGAGTTGTTTTGTGGTGACAGCGGTAAGAAATGGCCGAATTCGGGAAATATTACGCAGTTGGTATCGGCAGGAAGAGGAAAGAGACTTGATGTGGGGGATTAATTACAGATCCTCGTTATCATTGATTTTCATGCTTTGTTTTCTTTTAATAAAATAAGTCTCGGCTCAGGGAATATGTATAGATAAAACAACAAATAACGGAAAGAGAGATACTGGGCAAATCGTGCAAACTGCGGCACAATACAGGGGGTGATAACGTCTCCCCCACACTGGCCTAAGATGTGATAAGGTAAAAATTCATATAGATAAACGTGATACACTATATACAATATATACAGGTTTCCTGCATGGGGTGAAGGTAGAGAGAAACAAGCCCACTGAATAGGCCTAGGTACATGCACTGGTGTATTTTGGCCTAGGCCAACAAGGCCTAGGCCTAGGGCGGCACTCTCCAGGGGGCGGCGGCCCGCCGGGTGGCCCCACCCCTAAAAAAAAAAATTTTTTTTTTTTTTTTTACTTTTGCAAACTATTTTACCAGGAAGGAAACATTGAGATGTCACTAATTTTCAAGTATGTCCTGGGTAGGCAACGCCTAGGCTTTCACTTTCCAGGGAGCAACAAAAAACCTCACCACTAATTGGGTTACTCACAGAGACACGAAATGACGCCAACATTTTGGTGTTCTGTAGTTCCCTGCACTTCGGGGAATAAAATTTCCCCACCCTGCAGTGAATTCACCATTCATCGCAGGGTCCCCAAAGTGCATGGAGTCGGCCGCTGTATGCTGCCACCGCAAACCCGTGGCCTGCTGTTTTCAAAAGAACTACTGAACGAAAATGTCTGGAATTTACATATAAGATCCTATGATTGATAATAAAAAGTTCTGTAACAGAAAAAGAAGAACCGATATTAAAAAAAAGGGCATGGGGATTTTGCCAAAAAAATTCTGAAATTACTAAAGGGTACTAAAAAATAATAATCTATAAATAAAGACTTTTTACTGCAGATTAAAATAATAAGTGGTTTATTAGATATTGCATAAAAACGGGAATATTTTTAACATTGAAACCTATGGGGTTCGCCTGAATACCTGAACCTGCTGATTGAAACCACCGAACATCAGGGTATTTCACTGACATTTCTCTGCTGTTTGGTGTTCTCTGAATAGATTAACCATTACTTCTCTATGGGGATTTGCACTGCCTTCAAACAGCACCGTACTTGCTGGTAGTTCGCCAAACTTGTGTGTGCATATCACCAGAGCAGTGGTGTACTTAGAGGAGTGGCGGAGGGAGGGCCGCCCCAGGTACCAGTGATTATTGGGGTGTCATTAGGGGATACTAGGAGGTGCCACTGTCACTGTGTGTCAGCTTTGAGCTGTGTTCTCAAACAACGAGCAGCGGAGAAGGGCGTTTGCATATGGAATAAAATCGAATAGAATAAAAATCCCCCTCTCCTCCCTCCATAGCTCCTCCCCTGCCCCGCAGCAGCTCTAGGAGGGGGATGTGATTTGTGTCCAGAGAGAGAAGATGACAGTAAATGGCAGGTAAAGGGGGGGGGTATCAGCAGAATATGAAGCCCTGTCTGCTTACTGCTGTTTAAAGTGGACCTTTCCTTAACCAGCACTGCAGTGATAGAAATTTGTCATTGAGCTGCCTGGCTCCTGGTGAGGCTGCGTGCGTGCAGGTCACACTCGGTCCGGCCAGTCAGGTGGTACTGAGTCTCAGTACCACCTGACTGGCTGAACCACGTGACATGCACGCAGCTGCCCACCCTTTCGTTAACATGGACTGTCACTCTATTCTGGACTGAACACCCACCAGGAAGGGAATCAAAGCCACGGTGCACCCTCTGGCAGTGGCACCCCACTGCTGACAAGATGGCTCCACGCACAGGCACAGCCGTGATCCTAACGTGGCCTGGAGAGACCTCCTGCTGAGTCTGTACACAGTCCCTGCTGACTCTGCACACAGCCCTACCACGGACGGAGGCCGGTAAATGTAGAATAAATAATTGCTGTGTGCTCATATACACTCGGTTTGCTGGGAGTTTTATTGCAGTGGATTCTGATGCACTCATACACACCACACATTGCATTACTGGGAGTTTTATTGCTGTGGATTCGAATACACTCATACACACTGCACATTGCATTGCTGGAATTTTTATTGCTGTGGATTCTGATACGCTGACACACACCAAACATTGCATTGCTGGGAGTTTTATTGCTGTGGATTCTGTGATACACACTGCATAGTACTGTGAGTTTTATTGCCTTGGAGCTCTGGATACACTCATACACACTGCACATTACTGTGAGTTTTATTGCTGTGCAGTTCTGTGATATGCTCATACACAGTGCACATTTCTGTGGGTTTTATTGCTGTGCAGTTCTGTGATACGCTCATATGCAGTGCACGTTTCTGTGGATTTTATTGTTCATCCAATTAGAGCGGCTGTGATCCAGTATACTTAACATGCGTGGCTGTTCTTTGTAAAAATGCTTGAAGTTAAACATTTCAGAATTTTATTTATCTCAATAGATACATTTGATATGGTATACAAAATATACAAGTAGGCACTTGGTATCCACTTTTAATATAAAGAGAGGAAAAGGCGGAGCTTAAAGAGGAAGGGTGGGGATTAACCAGGAAGAGGTGTGGCCTTGACAGGAAAAGGTGCCTCAAATTTAAATTAGGGGGTGCACGAGTTTAGTCAGGCCTAGGGCAGCACAAAACCTAAATACACCACTGGGTACATGTATGAGTGAGCAGCGGCAAGGCAACATACCGTATAGCTCAGAGGCAGACAGGTGGAAACAGGCCTTCGTGGGTTTGTGGCAATAGGACAGAGCAGAAGAAAAACACAATAAATGCTGCTCAGTATATTAGGATTTCTATAGAGCTCGGCCAAATCTACCACGTCAGACATCGATCTGCGAGTGCTCAGCAGATGTGTCCAGATGCAGAGGTCCCCCCAGTGCAGCCCTGCAACATGTATAATTCATATGTCGCAGGAGGGAAATCAAGGCAAGTCATCTGGGATTCCTGACCTGCAACATATGGATTATACATGCTGCAGGGTGGCATTTTTTATGCACTGTCCATCAGCATGAATAAATAACACGTGTCTAGGAAAACATGGCTAATCTGACAAGCCTAGAGTGGCGTGTATGCATATGTCTGGTGTATACATGTGTATGGTGTGTATTTATTTATTTATTTATAAAGGATTTTACCAGGAAGGATACATTGAGATTTCTCTCGTTTTCAAGTATGTCCTGGGTTCAAGAACATTGAAATGTTACAGTCGTTACAGAAATACAATGCCAATAACATGCAAGATATTAAAAAACAAATATTTATTTTCTGTGTAAATCTGTATATGTAGGAAATAGTCATTATATTACATGTTTACAGGTGCATTCCGTATTGGAGGTATGGTAATAGGGAGCTCGAGTGACCCAAGACTGGGCGAAGATTTGATGGCGTCTGGGAGGTTATTCCATAATTTCGGTGCTCTGTAGGAAAATGAGGATCGAGCCACGGTCTTTTTGTATTGTGGTATTGCAAGTAAGGTGCTGGTCCTAGATCGGAGGTTATAGGATGAGGAAACTGCTAGGGGAAGCAGCCTATTCAGGTAGGATGGCAGCTTCCCAGAAAAGCTCTTAAAACACCAGGTTGGAAAGGTGCGTTTAGACTCCAGCGACGACCAGTTTAGATCTTTTAACATGTCACAATGGTGGGTCATGTAGTTACATTGTAGCACAAAGCAGCAGAATGAATGAGTTATACAATGTAGTAAGTTTCTAAAGATGTGTTTGCGGGCAGCTGCATACACTACTTCTACATATTCAATAGACGGCATAAGCATTTGTTGTACAATCTGCTTTCTTAACGCGGCAGGATTTGTTTATGTACAGGGCACCTAGTTTGGGGTAAAGTTTAGATGAAAGTTTTTCGATGTGGGGGCCAAAGGATAGATTTGGGTCTAACCACATACCTAGATATGAGAGAAGTGACTGTAGTTAGCGTGTCATTTGAATTTGTCCTGACACATAGATTGGGAGATTGCAATTTATGTAGTGTAGGTATTGTATGTCTGCAGGTGGTGTGCTATGTACGTCTAAAGTCTGCATTCATATACAGGGTTATTCAAAGATAAATCAAAAAGTCAACACACGTTCGGTGACTTTTTGTTCTCAATTCGGCGATCCCATTTCGGCGACATTGCGGTGTATTCAGCAAGCACCACAGGGCCGTCGTAGTGCAGGGAAAAGGCACTGCAATCCCGCCGAACACTCAACGCAAAACCCGGCGAACGCACACCTCTGGATTAACCCCGAACACGCCAGAGAAACCCGAGCAGCCACCGATCACAGCGCAGAGCAGCCGCCGGGAAAAGCCAACACCGCAGATGAATGGAGTGGGGAAAAAAAAAAGTAACCTTCAATGTTTTAAAAGTGAAAACGCTGTTTGCAAAGAAACTAGAGTTAAAAAATGTCTGAAATTTACATAGAAGATCCAATGAATGATAATAAAAAGGGATTTTACAGGAAAAAAAACACACAAAAGTCAGAAAAATGCTCAAAAGATCCTAAAAAAATCTATACAGAGACTTTTTACTGCAGAATATTATAATCAACGGTTTAAACTTGGTTAAATCAACTTGAAAACGAGAGAAAACTCAATGTATCCTTCCTGGTAAAAATCTTTTCTCCAACAATGGGGGTTCAGGAGATTGGGGAGGTCATTTACCTTTTTTTCCAGGTTTGACACTCAGCTTCTCAAACACACCATTTCCTGCAGCAACACAGGGGGATGGGCGCTCTCTGATGACATCACAGCTCATGTGACTGGCTCCAGGGCTCCTCACTGGTGCTGGAGGAGGGGAATGGCGGACACTGAGCTGTGAGTTGCCTGGTTCCAGCACTGAGGGACACTATCAGGCCATTCATTAACCCTTTATCCCCAGTAGCTCCGCCCCCTTTGTGTCCTGTGAGGCTGCAGATCCACCTGGTGAATCCAGAGAGGAGATCCAGCCTGAGGGTCCTGGGAGTGAGCGGCCTTCTTGTAAGTAAATCCATATATTGCTGATTATAAGCTGTATCCGCTGTATAATGATGTGTGTGAATTCAGGAATGAAATGTCTCCCAGCCATGGCAATAAGGCGATGCTTAGTGTATAAGAAGCCCCTGTGTGACAATCACCCCCTGACCACAATGACTGACAGGGAGCTTTCTGGCAGGAAATGGGTTAATGTGATGTCAGTGAGTGAAGAGTTAAATCACATAGTTGCTAAATTTCGCTCATTTTGCATGTTATGAAATAGCAAAAATTTCACCTGGCGCACTGTGTGTGTATATATATATATAGATTAGGTTGGCCGTGTTAGTCCAGATGCCAAAATCACGAGTATAGCCGTCTGTAGTGATACCTTTTCTATTGGACTAACGTTATATTTAAATACAAGCTTTAGAGCGCGTTCCTCTCTTCTTCAGAGTAAAGCTTCCAGACCTGAAGAAGAGAGGAAAACTCTCGAAAGCTTGTATTTTATATGTAACGTTAGTCCAATAAAAAAGGTATCACTACAGACTGCAATACTCGTGATTTATATATAATATATATATATATATACACACAATTACGTGCAGCTTTCTTCCTGTGAGACCCTCTATTAGTCTCTCCCACAGGTCTACACTCCAAACAGGAAAAGATGTGGGAATAGCGCACATGCAGTGTTTATTATTATTATTATTGTCATCATTTTATATAGCGCCAACAGTTTCTGCAGCGCTTTACAATAACCAAAAGGAACAAAATACATATAAACGGTGTCATGCCCCATGATTTAGGATTTATCATATATTTTCCTGTTTTGTGTTGAATCTGCCTTTGCGGCTTACATGCTATTGATTACATAGCCGGAGGAATGACGAGAATTTCAGTTTTGGCAAGATTGAGTTTAAGGAAGCGGGAAGCCATCCAACTTGAGACAGCAGAGAGACAGTCAGTGACTCGATCCAGGAGACCTGGAGAGAGATCAGGGGAAGAGATGTAAATTTGAGTGTCATCAGCGTATAGGTGGTACTGGAATCCAAAGGAGCTGATCAGCTTAGAGAGGCAGTTAGACTGAGTAGGGCCAATACTGAACCTTGGGGCACCCCAACAGAGACAGGCTGCCGGGAGGAGGTTCTTCCAGCACATGAGACACTAAACGATCATTGGGATAGGAAGGAAGAGAACCATGAAAGAACAGACCCTTGAAGGCCTATCACTAAGAGTTTGAAGGAGGATTGAGTGATCAACTGTATCAAAGGCGGCAGAGAGGTCAAGAAGGATCAGCAGTGAGTAGCAGTAGGATTTAGCAGTTGCAAGGTCATTGGTCAGTTTCGCAAGAGCTATTTCTGTTGAGTGCAGTGAGCGAAAGCCAGATTGCAGAGGGTCAAGGAGAGAGTGGGTGTTGAGGTAGTCAATCAGGCGGGCATTCACAAGCTTTTCGAGGAGTTTTGAGGCAAAAGGAAGCAGGGAAACGGGGCAGTAGTTGGAGGGAGCAGTCGGATCCAGAGATGTTTTTTTTTAGGATTGGGACTACTGTGGCATATTTGAGGGGAGCAGGAAAGACCCCAGAGGTTAAAGACAGATTAAAGGTATGGGTCAAAGACGGAACAAGAGAAACAAAGTGTTTTGGCAAGATGTGAGGGAACGGGGTCGAGGGGGCAGGTAGTAGTTTAAGGACCTCTTGTTCAGTAGCTGTAGAGAACGAGTTAAACATGTGAGAATAGACCTGGTTAGCATCTTCCTGCATGGGTGAAGATGGCACTGTGGAGATTTCAGTTCTTATCTGTTCAATTTTTGCTGTGAAAAAGCATGCTAGGTCTTCGGCTTTGAGGTCAGTGTGAGGAACAGCCACAACAGGACGGATAAGGGTGTTGAAGGTGGTGAACAGGCGTTTTGTGTTGTACAATAAGGAATACCTATACAAGTTTGACAATCCTCTTCTAAATATATATTTCATCTGGTGTTGTTGTGTTCTCAGTATATATAAAAGACAAAAAAGTGGAACAACCACCAATAGCATATTATGACCACATATATAGGAGACTGTTTCTAATTTCAAGGAAATAGGCACACTCACATTTTTAGGAGCCTTAAATAACCTTTTAGGCTAATTTTCCATTTGTTTTACTGATTATACGGGGTCAGCTTCTACCCTTCTTTTACTCCAGAATAGAATAATCTCAAAAAAAGGAGGGATATTGTATATAGTGCTCTCTGTATAAATAGTACAAGATAAAAAGCAATAACAGTGATAAACTCGAGGGGCGTGTCCACGGCGCCAACCAAGATGGCCGCTTAGGCAGCGAGCTCCGCTCAGACCCGCCGAACCCGCGCTCACCGTGACCCGCCAGCACCTTTCATGGGGAAAACGCACCGTGCCACGAGTGCCCAGCGTCCCCAGGCACCTGCTGGGCAAAATTCAACCGCAACTCTGCGGGCATTTTTGGTGCCGCTGACGGCCGCCGCGACCACGCGGTCTGAGGGCCCATACGCCGCACAGGACCCACCGCCGCACTCCCCTGACTCCCCCATTCCGGACGCAGAAGGAGCCACAGGGACGATGCACGCTACAGACGGCCCAGACTGGGCTACATTATTAGCCAGGCTGCCCACGAAGGAGGATTTGAGGGAGGCAAACGCTGCCATCATGGCAGAACTGCAGCAGGTCAGAGGGGATCTACAGGGCCTGCACACCAAGATCCATGCGGTGGAGGCCGCCTGTGATGTTCTAAATCTACAACAAACTGCAAATTCCACCAAACTTGATTCACAGACTGAACAACTCAGAGGTATGGCACTCCACATGGAAGATCTAGACAATCGCGGCAGGCGTAATAATTTGCGGATTCGTGGCCTCCCTGACACGGAAGAATCCCCCGCCCACCTTATCCCTACCCTCACGTCCATCTTTAATACTTTACTCGACCGACCAAACTCTACTCCTATTGCTTTTGTGCGCGCCCATCGCGCCTTACGCCCACGCGGGACTGGACCTCCAAGAGATGTAATCTGTTGCCTCGAAAGCTTCCCCCTAAAAGAAGATCTATTACGGGCTGCGCGCGCCCCCACTCAAATTTCCCATGACGGAGTGGAACTACAACTTTTCCCAGACCTATCTCCTGCAACCCTGGCTTTCCGCAGAGCCCTGCGCCCTCTCACGAGGAACCTTCAGGCGCAGAAGATAAGATATCGCTGGCACTTCCCCACTGGGCTGCTGGTTTCTACTCCTCAGGGACCATTCCTGGCGCGCTCTTCTGCTGATGTAGACACTCTGGTCTCTGACCTTCAACTTCCTCCGGTGGGGCTGTCGTGGCCGGACCCTGTTCAATTCTACTCCTCCAATCGCCCCGGCGCGGCTCCAGACGCCCTACCGCAAAGACCCACCAAGACCCGCCTACCCGCCGGACGGCATCGGGGCCCGACGGTCTGAAGCACAACTCTACTCCCGAGAGGACACCGGTTCACTCAAGTGATCTTTTGAGCTAAATTTCATACACTATCCTCCCCTGTCGATCACACCAGCCTCAAAGCGGCCTCCGTTGTGTATAATTGGGATACTGGCGGGAAACCATGACCCACCCTCTTGCTTATCCCCATGAGGCGGGATGATCCTCGTGAAGAAGAAACTGGACGGGTAACTATGCCGCCATCTTATAGCCTGGGACACCGGGACACAACCGCTTTGAATGTCCTCAGGGCTCTTACGACGTTACGAAGACCGTCCACACGGGCCCTCACTTCCGGTTTCTCCAGCTTCCTTGTGGGACTTTCTCTTCATTCTACGCACACCACCTATACAAGGGGTCCCACCAGACTCTGCCACCTGCTCCCGTTATGTATCAACGGACTTCTACAGGGAGACCTCGAGCCGCTGACGGCCCACACGTTCCTGTGGTGCAGGATCAACTTCGGGTGGAAGAATTACGACGGGTAACTATGTCTCCGATTTTTCTTGCCGGGGCCACCGGGACTTTAACTTTTATACATATACATGCACGATTGACAATCGCCCAGTTACGGAGTTTATCCGGCGACAGGATTTTTTCACCACGGACTTGTTGTTTCCAGTCTTCTTTTTAGGGTTCACGACATTTGCACTGTTCATTCAAAGTTTTTGTCTTAATGCGCATTTATTTAAGCATCTTTAAGTTAGATTACATTGGGTCGAGGAGGTCTCTCTCTCTGCTGGAGCGTACCCGTCTGGTTTGCGGAGTAGTGGTTGACACCTCCCGCGTGGTACCTTCTGGACTCGCCTCCTACCCGGAGGACAGGGCGACGCGACGGTTGGGAGGGGTTCTGGGAGCTACTCGTGGCCCCCGGACCTCGTATCCAACCTTGCCCACACCTCATACCTTTTGGCCCGAGGATTCTTTCCCCTCGTTTTCCTTTTCTGGGCCTCCCCTTCTTTGATACCCCTCCATTTTCCCTTACATCCCCTCATACCTGCCACCCCCACCCCGGAGACCTCTACCGCTACTACACACTCCACCCCACTTCCCCTGCAGGTGAAGAATGGCGCCCACAAAGCCAGCGCACCTGACACTTTTATCTATTAATGCCAGAGGCCTCAACACCCCAGAAAAACGTTCCTTCGCTTTAAGGGACTTTCATAGAGCCAAAGCCTCCGTTGTATTCATTCAGGAAACCCACTTTCGAGAGGGGTTTGCCCCCAAATTAACTGACTCAAGGTTTCCCATGGGCTTCTCCAGCAACAATACTATAGCCAAATCTAAAGGTACAGCAATACTATTTGCCAAGTCGATCCCCTTCCAACACAAGGCCACGCTTGCAGATGGAGGGGGCCGGTACGTGGTGGTGAAGGGCACGATTACGGACCGTATGTACACATTTGCTAACATATATGCACCAAACAAGAGTCAGCATAAATTCTTAGCTAAATTCCTCACGACACTAAAGGACTTTACAGAGGGCTGTCTGGTTTTGGGCGGGGACTTTAACCTCCCACTAGATCCTCTGCGGGATACGTCATCGGGACGCTCTGCCGTCCCCGTGCATATCTTGCGCAGGATCGGCTCCCTTCTTCACTCGAACCGATTGGTGGATTGCTGGAGGGCACTTCACCCCGAAGACAGGGATTATACCTTCTTCTCTCACCCGGCCCAGACTTACTCCAGACTGGATTACTTTTTCCTTTCCCATTACCATCTACGGGATCTCCATTCTGCAACAATTGGCAACCTAACCTGGTCTGACCACGCACCTGTCACGATGACCTTAACCTCTCCGCTTTATCGGACCGCAGCCCCGACCTGGCGACTTAACGACTTTCTTCTCTCTGACCCGACCGTTATACAAGACTGCACACATGCCCTGGAGCATTACTTTGCTGAAAACACCAACCCAGACCTGTCACCACTGACGATCTGGGAGGCACACAAATGTGTGGTGAGGGGCTTTTACATTCAGAAAGCATCAGAGTTTAAGAGACAGAAATCGACCGCCATAACCGATGCATTGAAGCGTATAGAGACGTTAGAGACCTTACACAAGGGCTCCCTTGACGCAGAGGGCCTGATTTGAGCTGACCGCTGCGAGACGAGACTTGACCACCCTTTTAAATTCCTCCTATCACCGACAATGCCAACGCTCAAAAATGTTTTTTTTCGCCCACGGTGATAAGAGCGGACGCCTCTTAGCACGCATGCTACAAAAACAGAGGGCCGCTTCCTACATTGCCAAGATCAGAGACTCACATAAAAAAATACACTACCTACCCGGCGATATTCAATCCACCATCCGATCATACTATGAATCTCTTTACAACCTACCGGGCCTCACTCCGACCGGGAGGGGGCGACCAACAGGACTGATATCCGCGACTATCTGACAGCCCACCTGAAATGCCGGCTCCCACAGTCGACTGCACGACTCCTGGAGTCGCCCCTCTCGGCGGAGGAGCTGGCCGGAGCCCTGAAAGCCTCAAAAACCGGTAAATGCCCAGGCCCTGACGGCCTCCCCCTAAATTACTACAAACGCTTTCTGAAGACACTCGCCCCACATTTTTTATTGGCCTTTAACTCGGTCCCGGAGGGGCGACTCATCCCACCTCAGACTTTAGCCGCCAACATCACCTTGATACCTAAAGACGGGAAGGACACCGCACAGTGCGAGAGTTACCGACCCATCTCATTACTAAACTGCGACCTCAAATTATTTGCCAAAATACTCGCGTCACGACTGTTACCCCACATTACTGACCTTATTCACCCTGACCAGACTGGCTTTATCCCAGGCCGGGAAGCCAGGGACAATACCATTAGAGCTTTAACTCTCACGCACAGGGCCCAACGTCGGGGGAGGAACTACTGTTGTTCCACAGACGCCGAAAAGGCGTTTGATCGGGTCAACTGGGATTTCTTATTTGCAACGCTCGAACACATAGGTCTCGGCCCGCACCTGTGCGCTTGGATTCGGGCTCTCTACATTAACCCCACGGCCCGGGTCTGCGTTAACGGCATGTACACCGCACCATTTAGGATCCGGAACGGGACCCGACAGGGATGCCCTCTCTCACCCCTATTGTTCACACTGGCCCTGGAACCTTTCCTTGCAGCGGTACGGGGCTCCCCGGATGTTCGAGGTCTGAGAGTGGGCCCTACCGAGCACAAAATCGCGGCATACGCAGACGATTTATTATTCTTTATCTCCCGCCCGGAGACCACACTGCCTAACGTTTTACAGGCATTCCATCGCTACGGTCTACTCTCAAATCTAAAAATTAATTACGCTAAATCGTTTATACTTAACGTTTCCCTACCCTCACGCCGGGTCTCAGCCCTCACTCCACACTTCCCCTTCCAATGGGCCACATCCCGTATTAAATACTTAGGAATCTGGGTCACTCAAATCCCATCCCACATGTTTCGTGACAATTTTCTCCCCATTCTGGACACCTTTGCTAACGACCTTGGACAATGGGACTACCCACACATCTCCTGGCTGGGGAGGGTCCAAGTACTTAAAATGAACTTATTACCACGCCTTCTATACTTATTCCAGACAATCCCTACCCACATCCCCGGTACCTATTTTCGCGCACTGCGCTCCCTGGCAACCACATACATATGGAGAGGTAACCGCCCTCGACAAAGCTTTACTTGTTTAACTCTGCCTAAACTGGAGGGGGGTCTGGCGGTCCCAAACTTTCTCCTCTACTATAAATCATGCCATATGGTTAGGGTGGTGGAGTGGGCGAGAATCGGCCCGGCAAAGGCCTGGGGGAGGTTGAGGGGATCGGGCGGGAGTTCCGGTCTCGGCTATCCCATGGCTACCCAGACGCCATGGACTCCGCATTACGCGACACCTATTATACACCTCGACGTCCCTACGAATCTGGCACCGGATGAGTCGACCCCTGGGCTCTCCTCGGATCCCTCTCCTCTGACCCCACTGATATGCCACCCTGACTTTCCCCCGGCCACAACCCACGGGCCTTTCGAGACCTAATTAACGCACCTACGCCACGCATTTGTCACATCTTCCCGAATGGTCGCTTTATCACCTTGGGGAGTTGGTGGAGAGGGGGACCGTCCCACTCGCCCTCTACCTTCCATTTCAACAGATACTGAGCTTTATCAAATCCATTCCACAGCAATCCCACCTGACAAGACCCCTCACTGAGTTTGAAGTACTTTGCTCACGCCAAGGCCCATTGCCGCATGGGGTATCCCGACTCTTTACTCCCTGCTCTTACATGCTTCTAAGATTCAACCCCCCGGATATATAGGGAGATGGGAGACGTTGTTGGGGATATGCTTGTCGGAGGAGGAATGGAGCCGCATATGTGACCTCACACACCACTGTTCGGTCTCCACGAGGATACAGGAGTCAGCCTACAAACTGCTTTCCATGTGGTATAGAACCCCTCAGGTTCTCTGCCGGATGTACCCAGAGGTTGACGATAGGTGCTGGCGTTGCGGTGACTCCCCAGGCTCACTTATACATATATGGTGGGACTGTCCCCTAATACGCCCGTACTGGACGAAGATACACAGACTGCTGGGTCTTTTTCTTGACCCTCCCCCTGACTTTCTACCAGCATCTATGCTACTACACCATGTCCCATACTCCAGGTACGCATATAAGAATTCCGTTGGCCTACGTATCCTTAACACGGCAAAGAGCCTGATTCCGTTGTTCTGGCGACGTCCCGACTGCCCTCCTCTCACACTATGGCTGTCCAGAATGGAAGAACTACACGCTACGGAACATTTGTATTTCATTGCTAACCACATGCTACCCCGCTATCTGACCATCTGGTCCAGATGGCTTTTACTCTCCTCAGGGCCCGAATTTAAAGCAATTCTGATCGCTGAGTCTAGCGTCGTGCCCCTGTAGAGAAGAAAGCGCGGACATTTTCTTGCTTATTCTTGAGAAAGCTCAACACTGATCTCTTAGGAGATACCCAGGCGCACACTCACACTGACGCGGGCATCGTATGTACTGTGTCTCCTACCTCCCCCTAACCCACCCTGAATGTTATAACCTCTTAACCCCCACCCCCAACCCTCGTCAACTCTCTTTTTACCCCCCCCCGTCGTATATTTTCTTCGAAATATGCTATTTGACTGGCCTGCGTGCCGAGTCGTGTGATATTTTACAAACGTTTGTATTTCTTCATCTTTAAAACAAATAAACATATATTTACAAAAAAAAACAGTGATAAACTCACGTGGGACAGAGCCTGTGGAATCACTGGCTCGGTATAAGCACTTAGCTCAATATAGATTTCACTCCGATCCTTCGGCCATTGCAGCTTGCCATTCCCAGAGTGTGGGATTCACGCTGCATTGCTGATCAGACAGCTCCTATACCAGATCTGAGGATTAGGAAGGCAGCGGCCCATTGAACCAAGCTCCTACTAATCCGCAAGCCAGACGGGTCAGTCCGCCCCACAGGCTCTCACTTAATTTCCACTCGCCAAATGCGAGCAGGCAAACGGAAATTTTGAGGTCTGGGATTGCACATCCAAAAACAAAGAATAAGAAAATATATAATGTAGGGATCAATAATAAATGTAACACTCATAGGGTTAATAGCGAGATGGATCTCAACGGAGAGGTCTAGCAGTTCATTGTCCATCAGGATCTACAGGGTTAAATACACATTAGTCACACATGCATCATGGAACATTAAAATAGGTCAAAATCAAGACTTTCTTGTCTTCAAGACAATTACGGAATAACATTTGTGGTTTAAATGATTCGCTGCACTGGTCTTACTGATTATCCTGACGAGGGTGTCTAGTGGCAGTTATACAAGACACATGTTGATGGCATTATTGTATCTATGTCATGCATATAAATCACTCAGCAGGCGATACTCAATGTGATTTTCCATCTTGATTGGGGTGCTATGTCCTGAATTGGGTCCAAAGGCTGTGTATGGGGCATCTGTCAATCAACACAGTTTAAATTCTGAATGATATTTTGGTGTGGCTTTTGTGCTGTTCATTGGGTTGGCTGCCTCAATGTGCAGCATAAATTTATTTCTATCAATTCGAGAGATCTTTCCCCTGTTGTGGCAAGGTACATTTGTCTATGTAGTTTATTGTGCACAATGGGCCGTGTAGCTGCACGTAGAGCCTGCAGATCTGGTCACGGCTCAGTCTGTACCAAAGGCAAAACACAGCATCACTCACATTCTGCAATGTGAGCCTAGTCCTTTGGACACGAGGTGCCATTGGGACTGGTCGTGTCCTCTCCAACTCCTGCTGGCGTTGGTTTTCTGTTTGTAATGTAGGGCGAGAATAACAGCTGCAGCAATAATTCTAATAACTGTTGTATGGGCCCAATAGGACATGTGCAGTGCTGTATTCCCTTTTCTAGGCTGGTGATTTAGCACTTGCACAGGTTCGTTGATTACGGAGTTAGCATCTGGTTTGAGAAGTAGCTAAAATGTTCAACATCGCATCTGTGTGGTAATTCACGCCAGCACCATGTAATACCTTACTTATCGAAGCGCTACAGATTTGTGCTCATGTTAAGTTTAGGACGAACAAAGTACAGTAAGCACGCGCAAGCTCGTTCAATCACCAATGCACTAACAGGGTTATTCAAAGAGAATCAAAAAGTCACCGCACGTTCGGTGACTTTTCTTTCTCTTCCAATTCGGTGCAATTTGGCAATCCCATTTCTGCGACCCTGCGGTGTATTCAGCAAGCACCACAGGGCCGACGTAGTGCAGGGAAAAGCCGCCGCAAAACCCGGCGAAAAACATCTGGATTAACCACGTTGAACACGCCGGAGAAATCTGAGCAGGAGCCGATCAGAGCAGCCGCCGGAAAAAGCCGACACCACAGATGAATTGAGTGGAAAAAAAACAGTACGCTTGAATGTTTAAAATGTGAAACGCGGGGGCGTGTCCGGACCTGAGACCAAAATGGCCGCTTAAGCTTTGAGCTCCTGTATCCCCTCGGACGGCGGAAATCTGCTTTCATCTGGCATAACAGGTCATGGTTCTTGGCAAAATTCACCTGTCCACCCCTAAGCCCTCAGCCCACCGACAGCTCCATGTTTCTGGCCCATTGGACGCTTTTGTCACCCCGACCCCGGCTGCAGACACGACCATGCCGCGAGACAAGATGGCGGCCGGGCCTTCTACTCTGCCCCCGACAGCAGATAACACTGAAGCCATCTGCCGCTTGGAGTGCCTCATCTCAGCGTTACCAACCAAAGCTGACCTCGCTGACCTGGTGGCGGACTTGCGGGAGAGTTTTGCGGGTGACTTCAGGGAGGTAAGGACCAACGTCGAGGCCTTGACGTCTTGAGTGAGTCGCCTGGAAGATTGGATGAATCACCCCCCCCCCCCGGCACAACCGCCTCCCCCGGCGGCCTTTGTTGACTTACAACGCCGCGTCGACGACCTCAACAACAGAGGCTGTCGCCAAAATATTCGCATCCGCGGCCTGTTAGAGGTTGATGGCCCGGAGGATTTGCGTACCACCCTCCCGGAGATATTCACATGGTGCTGGGCCGGCCGCCTGACACCCCAATCCTAATTGATTGCGTTCGTAGAGCCTTGCGCCCGAAACCGCCGCCAACTGCACCCCCTCGGGATATTGTATGCTGTCTACCGGATTTTACATTGAAGGAAAAGATTATGACTGCTGCACGTTCGTCCCGCACATGGGACTTCCACGGTAGCATGCTGGAATTTTTCAAGATCTATCCCCCTTTACGCTGGCTGCCAGACGCAGTTTGCAGCCCTTTGACTCAGGCCTTACGTCAGGCCAATATACCTTATCGCTGGGGCTTTCCTTTTCAAATGTCGGCCCTGAAGAATGGTGTGAGCCACGCTATCTGCCACCCCTCTGATGTCCCCTCCTTTACGGCGGCGATGGATCTGCCGGTACTTTGTGTCCGGAACTGGGAATCGGAAGACCATCGTACTGCTCCAATGGCCCCACTGGGAGCCCGCAGGCGGAGATCTCGTGGGTGCCAGCGACGGTCCCGGGACAGAGCCCCAGCGGACCCCAATGTCATTGCCTGAGGTTTCTGCCCAAGTCGCCTATTGAAACCAGCTGTAGCCCCGATTCTGCACCTCATTTTGTATCACACTAGGCTGTATTGTCAACGCCTCATAACCCTCCCCGTATTCGGGGTTCTTGACCACCTGTTGACCCGGGTTTTTTTGCAATTTACCCATTGCGCAAGACTGAGCGCCCTGACATTTGGCACCGACTGCTTCCTGGTACCTACGGTGCCCTTGCTTCCCTTAGCTTTCATACCCGCGATCAGTGGGGTTGATCAATGGGGTTTTCTATGTCGGGACTGTGTGTGCTATTGCTCCAGAGACGCTCTGCTGCACCTACAGTGGGGCAAAAAAGTATTTAGTCAGCCACCAATTGTGCAGGTTCTCCCAATTAAAAAGGTGAGAGAGGCCTGTAATTGTCATCATGGGTACACTCCAACTATGAGAGACAAAAAAATCCAGAAAATCACATTGTCTGATCTTTAAAGAATTGATTTGCAAATTATGGTGGAAAATAAATATTTGGTCACCTACAGTACAGTACAAACAAGCAAGATTTCTGGCTCCCACAGACCTGTAACGGCTTCTTTTAAGAGGCGCCCCGGTCCTCCACTCGTTACCTGTATGAATGGCACCTGTTTCAACTTATCAGTATAAAAGACACCTGTCCACAACCTCAAACAGACACACTCCAAACTCCACTATGGTCAAGACAAAAGAGCTGTCGAAGGACACCAGAAACAAAATTGTAGACCTGCACCAGGCTGGGAAGACTGAATCTGCAATAGGCAAGCAGCTTGGTGTGAAGAAATCAACTGTAGGAACAATCATTAGAAAATGGAAGACATGCAAGACGACTGATAATCTCCATCAATCTGGGGCTCCACGCAAGATCTCACCCTGTGGGGTCAAAATTATCACAAGAACGGTGAGCAAAAATCCCAGAACCACACGGGGGGACCTAGTGAATGACCTGCAGAGAGCTGGGACCAAAGTAACAAAGGCTACCATCAGTAACACACTACGCCGCCAGAGACTCAAATCCTGCAGTGCCAGACGTGTCCCCCTGCTTAAGCCAGTAGATGTCCGGGCCTGTCTGAAGTTTGCTAGAGAGCATTTGGATGAACCAGAAGAGGATTGGGAGAATGTCATATGGTCAGATGAAATCAAAGTAGAACTTTTTGGTAAAAACTCAAATCGTCGTGTTTTGGAGGAGAGCGAATGCTGAGTTGCATCCAAAGAACACCATACCTACTGTGAAGCATGGTGGCGGAAACATCATGCTTTGGGGCTGTTTTTCTGCAAAGGGACCAGGACGACTGATCCGTGTAAAGGGAAGAATGAATGGGGCCATGTATCGTGAGATTTTGAGTGAAAACCTCCTTCCATCAGCATGGGCATTGAAGATGAAACGCAGCTGGGTCTTTCAGCAGGACAATGATCCCAAACACACCGCCCGGGCAACGAAGGAGTAGCTTCGTAAGAAGCATATCAAGGTCCTGGAGTGGCCTAGCCAGTCTCCAGATCTCAACCCCATAGAAAACCTTTGGAGGGAGTTGAAGGTCTGTGTTGCCCAGCGACAGCCCCAAAACATCACTGCTCTAGAGGAGATCTGCATGGAGGAATGGGCAAAAATACCAGCAACAGTGGGTGAAAACCTTGTGAAGACTTACAGAAAACGTTTGACCTCTGTCATTGCCAACAAAGGCAATGTATTGAGATGGACTTTTGATATTGACCAAATACTTACTTATTTTCCACCATAATTTGTCTGATTTTTAAAAAAATTATTTGCAATGTGATTTTCTGGATTTTTTTCTTCTCATTTTGTCTCTCATAGTTGGAGTGTACCCATGATGACAATTATAGGCCGCTCTCATCATTTTAAGTGGGAGAACCTGCACAATTGGTGGCTGACTAAATAATTTTTTGCCCCACTGTATGTGCCGTGATACTATGGAACATTGTGACTGCGATTTGCCATGTGTTCTGCTCCTTTGATATGCCCTGTTGTTTGTGGTCATTTTACTGTTCATCTAAATAGAGGGAACATCTTAAAGAACACCCCCACTGGCTGGAAGAAGCGCCTGTCCCACCACACTGTTTTTTTTTTCATTTTACTGTTTTACCCACCTCGTTGCGAGCTTGCACTGGAATTCTTATTTGTTTTAAGTGCCAGGGTGCCGAGTTGTATTTTTCTTTCGACTTTTTATGGTCAACACCTGCTTCCTGCCTGAACGCGACGCCTTGAGACCAGTTAGGCGTCCTGAGTCGGAATTTGAGTTATTATGTTGCAGTTTTCATCGGAGTACAGTTTATTATTGGTATTTTACTTGATGGTAGTCAGTGGGCTTCCCCCTCCTTTTTTTTTTCTCTCCTTGCACCGCATCACTGAATGGAGCACTTTGTGTTTATTGCCTCTTCGCTTTAATTTATGTCCCCCATCATTAGGCGGGTTGCTATGTGTCTCTTGCCTCCTGCATTTAACTTTTCTGCCCCCCCCCCAATGGGTGGGGTCCCGTGTGTGTGTATATCACCCCGCACTCTGAATTTTTATGCCCCATCACACGGTGGATATGGTATATCTGTTATTTCACTCATTTTATTTTTGTGCGTTCCCTATCTCTCGCACCAAATGTTTCTGCCCTCCCCACTGGGTGGAGTACCATGACTGTACTGCCTTCCATTATTTTTCTGCCCCACCATTGAGTGGATTAAGGTGTGTTTCTTCTGTCGCTCACTCCATTTGCATGCCCTACTACTGCACGGCGTACGATACGTGGGTTGACTTTTTGAGTGAATTTTTTGGCCCCACTACTGGATGGAGTGTTGTGTGTTTGCTATGGCTTGCACTTAATTTGTCTGACCTCCCCTCCGGGTGGGGTATGATATGGGTGCTACGTTGTCACTGGATGTTCATGCCCCACCATTGGGTGACACGATGTGCGTTTGCTGTCACTCGCACTCCATTAATTTTTTCCGCCCCACCTTAGGGTATATAGGGTGCCCCACCCAATGTTGGGGCTATCACATTTCTTCCATATCATCCGCCGTGATACCACATATTTTTCCTCCTTATACGTATTGCTGTGGATGGTTATTTTTTTTTTTTTTTTTTTGTTGCCGGTCGACATCTTTTCTTGTCAACCATCACCTGATATCACTATTGTACCTGTACTAATTTTTACGTCCCGCCTTCATGTGGGGCAACCTGAATATCCTTTATGATAGCTTTTATTTTTCTCCCACGTCATTTGCCGTGATAACATGTATATTTGCTCCTTATCTGTGGTGGGGTTTATTTATTATTGTTTTTTTTGCTCTGTGACTCTACGCTTCCCTGTACGGGGGTGGGGGATACTACAGGGACGGTTCTTTTTGTTTTGTTTTATTGTTTTGTTTTTTTCGCTTGCCTAACGGCATTTAATCTCAATATGGTGCCTGTAATCATTTTTACGTCTCACCTCTGTGTGTGGCACCCTCTATACCCTGTGTACTAGCTTTCGCATACGGTGTTACACTGTGCAGTTGCCCCTTATTTATCCACTTCAAAGACTGGGTGGGGGGGGTTTTCTTTTCTATGATTCTGTTTGTGCTGTTTTTCATGAGCTATTTTTTAGAGTCAGAGGGGACTCTCCTGTTGAGCTTATTGTATTGTATTTTCTGTCTACTTTATTTTCAATTATTTGTGGCTATTTATTAACTGTAGTTATTAATCTTGACTATTCTCTGGTCTGGTGTGAATTTGGAGCTCGACTCCTTCGCCCTCAAAGAACCGACGCCGACTCTCTTCAGGGTTACTAACCGGATACCAATATTCTTGGATCCGTTTAGGCCTTACCCTGAGGCGTCTCCTACCTCATAGTTTTTCTTCCCCCCCTTTTTTTTTTGCTTTCTGTTCCTTTTTTTCTTTTCCCCCTTTTTCTATTTCCCTCTTCTCCCTTAAACTTTATCCCCTGTTCTTGTCCCTATCCTTGTCTTGTTTTCTGTCAGTTCGTTTGCTTTTCTGTTTTGTCTCATTCTGGTGGGGCTCTTATTATTATTATTCTTTATTTATAAAGCGCCAGCATATTCCGCAGCGCTGTACAATAGGCACAGTATAGACAGGGTTACAATACATTGAACAACATTTGACAAACAGTACAGGAGGAGATGAGGGCCCTATTCCCGTAGGAACTCACAATCTGGCTCTTTCTCCCCTGTCCGGGCATGGCCTCCCCTGTTGGCTTCTCACCACGGTCCTTACGCTTTCTTACATATAACACGAAGGGACTCAACATAGAAACATAGAAAAATGTCGGCAGATAAGAACCTTTCGGCCCATCTAGTCTGCCCAATTACATGGATACTTTACCTGGATTTATCTTTTGTTTAGGATAGCCTTATGCCTATCCCATGCTTGCTTAAATTCAATTACTGTTTTGGCCTCTACCACTTCTACTGGAAGACTGTTCCATGTATCCACCATCCTCTCAGTAAAAACATCCCTGAGATGCGCCGACAACTTTTTCGTGAGGCCCGAGTGCCTCGAGCTTCGGTGCTTTTACTTCAGGAGACACATTTTAGGCAGAGTTCGGCCCCTCAATTGACTCATCCAGACTATCCTACCGGTTACTTTAGTGACTTTCAGGGAGGTAAAAGCAGGGGAGTAGCGATCTTATTCCTATGACGCTGGAAGAGGTCCTCACGGACTGTGAGGGCCGCTTCCTGTTTGTGAAGTGTTTGATTGCAGATACCCACTACACGTTTGCATCGCTGTATCTCCCAAACATAAATCAGCATTGCTGTTTGGTGTCCATACTGCGCCGCCTCTCCGGTTATATGGCTGGCACGCTGGTGGTAGCAGGCGATTTTAATGTCGCTTTAGACCCTAGAGTAGATGCCTCTGTGGGACGGTGTTTGGTTCCCGCCTCCGTGCTGCGCCATATGAGGTGCTCCTTGGATAACTTGTAGCTAGTGGACGTTTGGAGGACGTTCCACGCGGGGGAACGTGATTACTCGTACTTTTCACCGGTTCATACAGTTGTGTTCAAAATTATTCAACCCCCAATGCTGTAAAGGGTTTTAGGGAATTTAGTGTACATTTGTAATTGTATTCAGAATGAAATCCTACAAGGACTTTTTAAAGAACCATATGCAACTAAAATGACATCAATTGGTTTTGTAATACAGTAGTAAATGTTTCTTTTGTGAATTCTTCATTGACAATTATTCAACCCCTTAAAGACTACCACTCTGAAGAACAGAGGTTCATTCAAGTGTTTTCAATCAGGTATTGAAAACACCTGTGGATGTCACGGAGCAGCAATAAAGCATAATAAGCACCAATTAGGCAGCTTTAAAATGACTGTGATACTCAGCTCCTTCTAGACATTTACTGGTGTGGTTACAAACATGGTGAAGTCAAGAGAATGGTCCAGGAAGACAAGAGAAGAGGTGATTACTCTTCACAGGAAGGGCAATGGCTATAAGAAGATTGCAAAGATGTTAAACATACCAAGAGAGACCATAGGAAGCATCATTCGCAAATTCAAGGCAAAGGGCACTGTTGAAATGCTACCTGGTCGTAGCAGAAAGAAGATGCTGACTTCGACTGCTGTGCGTTACCTGAAGCGTAGAGTGGATAAAAGTCCCCGTGTGACTGCTGAGGAACAGAGAAAAGATTTGTCAGATGTGGGTACTGAAGTTTCAGCTCAGACAATATGGCGCACACTGCGTAATGAAGGCCTCCATGCCAGAACTCCCAGGCGCACCCCCTTGCTGTCTCCAAAGAATAAGAAGAGTCGACTGCAGTATGCCAAAAGTCATGTGGACAAACCACAGAAGTTTTGGGATAGTGTTCTGTGGACTGATGAAACAAAATTAGAACTGTTTGGGCCCATGGATCAACGCTATGTTTGGAGGAGGAAGAACAAGGCCTATGAAGAAAAGAACACCTTGCCTACTGTGAAGCATGGCGGGGGGTCAATCATGCTTTGGGGCTGTTTTGCTTCTGCAGGTACAGGGAAGCTTCAGCGTGTGCAAGGTACCATGAATTCTCTTCAGTACCAGGAGATATTGGATGACAATGTGATGCAGTCCGTCACAAACCTGAGGCTTGGGAGACGTTGGACCTTTCAACAGGACAATGATCCCAAGCATACCTCCAAGTCCACTAGAGCATGGTTGCAGATTAAACGCTGGAACATTTTGGAGTGGCCATCGCAGTCACCTGACTTAAATCCGATTGAGAACCTCTGGTGGGACTTAAAGAAAGCAGTTGCAGTGCGCAAGCCTAAGAATGTGACTGAACTGGAGGCTTTTGCCCATGACGAATGGGCGAAGATACCCGTAGATCGCTGCAAGACACTTGTGTCAAGCTATGCTTCACGTTTAAAAGCTGTTATAACTGTAAAAGGATGTTGTACTAAGTACTAAGATTGAATGTCACTTGGGGGTTGAATAAAACTGATAATGATGTGAGCACAGAAAAGACATTTGTGGTTATTTCATTATAAATGTTATGTTATATTTGTCTGACCTACACGTGCCTCTTTGATTTAATTGTAAGCAAGATGACTGAATGATCAAAATCAATGTCAAACTGGCTAAAACACTCAATTTCAGTGGGGGTTGAATAATTTTGAACACAACTGTACCTCATATTCTAGGTTGGACTACCTGTTCGTACAGCAGAAAGATGTTCTCTTGACGGAGGACTCTGAGATTCTGGCCCAAACATGGTCGGACCATTGCCCTCTCCTGACTGTCCTGTCCTCCCCGCTGTTTCGTCCCTCGGAACGCCAATGGCACATGAACACGTCATTGTTAAAGACCCGACTTTCGTAGCCGAGGTGGATGTCAATCTTCCCTTTTTATTTCACTGAAAATGATACCCCTGAAGTTTCCACACCTACTTTATGGGAAGCCCATAAAGCGGTTATCCGTGGGGTTTGCATTAGTAGAGCTACGGCTATCAAAAGAGATCGTGTGGACACTATACAAAGGTTATTATCTGAGATTCGTGACCTCGAATTGACTCACCACTCCACCACATTGCCCTCTCATTATGCGACCCTGACGACTAAACGCAGGGAGCTTAATGATATACTAGAGGTGGACATCCGCTTTGCGGCCTCTATGAGAATAAACCTGGCAGACTGCTTGCCTGTATCCTTAGGAAGTGCCACAATGCGGCATAGATCACTAAGCTCAAACTTCCAGACGGTGCTATGACTACTCGCCCGGACTTCATGCTGAAAGAATTTCAGCGCTTTTACCAAGCTCTGTATAATATGGACTCGGAGCCGGGTTCGGAACCCACCCCTGAAATGATTGACGATCTTCTCACAGAAAACATTTGCCGCACACTATTGCCGTTGCAATCTTCTCTGCTGGACGACCCGATAGCCGGGACGGAGATTCAATTAGCACTGAAGGGCCTACAAAATGGAAAGTGCCCGGGACCTGATGGCCTGCCAGCAAAATATTAGAAGACCTTTTCCTCTACCTTGGCTCCCCGCCTGCAGACTCTCTTCTCCGCTATAAGGGATGGATAATTTTTTCACGATCACACGCTTGCAGCCACTATCTCTGTTATCTGTAAACCTGGGAAGGATGGAACTGAAGTCTGAAATTATAGGCCCATCTCTTTATTGAACACCGACGTCAAACTTTTAGCTAAGATTATGTCGGCCCGTCTCGTGCCTCTCCTCCCTTCTCTGGTGCACCCGGACCAGGTAGGGTTTGTTCCTAGGAGAGAGGCTCGAGATAAGACAACCCGCGTCCTGGGTGCGGTGGGCCGTGCTCATGCTTCACTGACTGGCCTTCTCTTGCTTTCTACGGATGCGGAGAAGGCCTTTTGATAGAGCTCGGTGGAGCTTCATGCTCTCTGCTCTGCGCCGAATAGGGATGCGGGGACCTTTTCTTAAATGGCTATTGGTGCTTTATCATGCCCCTACTGCTCGAGTTAGAGCTAACGGGGCGTTGTCTGGGAACATAACCATTCATAATGGCACGCGTCAGGGATGCCCCCTGTCCCCACTATTATTCGCCCTGATCCTTGAGCCATTGTTAGAAGCGATTCGTAGAAATTAAAGCATTTTGGGGATTTCTGGTCATACTTCCTGCCATAAGGTGTCTGCTTACGCAGATGACCTACTTTTTATGGTTTCTAAACCTGATATCTCTCTCCCTGCGATTACCTGCACTTTGGAGACCTACGGAGAGGTGGCCGGCTACAAGGTTAATCAGGAGAAATCCGAGTTCCTTAATGTAACCTTGGACTCGCCTACTGTCCGCATCGTGTGGAGAGATTACCCTTTCCGTTTCTGTGCCCATCATATGCTATATTTGGGAGTTTGGCTCGTCTCTACTGAGCGGCAAATCTACGAAGCTAACTTTCTGACTGTACTCCGCACCTTTTAAAAATCTCTCTGAATGGAATACTCGTATGATTTCTTGGATGGGCAGGATCGCCGCCCTAAAATTGAACCTCCTACCAAGACTTCTTTACCTTTTCAGTACTTTGCCGATCTTCATCCCCCTTACCTTTTTCACGGCATTGAGAACGATACTCCTGCGTTTTATCTGGCCGATGGGTCGACCACGTGTAAGTTTTGCTGTCTTGTGTCGACAGAAGCATAGGGGAGGTCTGGCTCTCCCAGATCCCAGGAAATATTACCACGCTTGAGATTTAGCCCGAGTGGTGGATTGGTCCACGTCTAACCCGGACAAACGTTGGTTGGATATTGAGGAAGCCCTTGCAGAGCGCGCGCTGTATGCGATACCGTGGCTTCCCCCTACCCCGCCGACTTCCCGTAAGACGGACCCAGACCCGGTAACATTGACCTTGCGCCTGTGGCACAAATGTAAATTGTCATACAGCCTTACAACGGCCATTTCGCCCCTTTTACCCTTGGACCACAATCCGAATCTTTCAGGAGGAATTCGACCATCCTTGCGGAGGCGCTTGACTGATGGGACCAGACTGAGAGCCATGAATATCCCTGCAGATGGCAACTTGGATGCACTCACACTTAATGAGCAGCTGGGCCCGCCCACCTTTCTGGAGCGCTTAAATTTTTTCTAACTGAAAACATATCTGAGCTCTCTTGACGGTGGCTATAGCCTGAGTCGTTCGCCTCTTCCATTTGAGGCATATTGCCTGGTTGGCCGCTCACTGGGACACGGAATATCGACTCTTTATAATCTCATACAGTCGACTGACGCTACCGTCCAGTCCTACGTTTTACGTTGGGACCGGGAGTTAGCTCTTGATATCTTTTGATGAACAATGGATCCAGACCTAAACACTTATACATAAAGGATGCGGTGCGACGCGTGTCCAGGAAAATTCTTATAAGAGTGTGACATTTTGGTATAGATCGCCTTTTTTTGCACTCCTTATTTCCCGCGACCTCGCCGAACTGCTGGAGATGTGAGGCGAACAGTGGCACTTATATGCATATCTGGTGGTCTTGCCCTGATCTGCAAAGGTTTTGGAGTCAGATTCAGGAGGCTGTCCGCCAAGTGACCGATGTTATCCTACCCCTCACACGGAATGTTTTTTGCTTCTCCATATCCCATTGCCTCTCAAGTCTCTTAAAAGATCAGTTTTACTAATGATGCTTTTTTCTGCCCGTCCTTTGGAGATCCAACAGAACGCCCTCCTTGCAGGACTGGGTCGGGAAAGTGGAGGCCCTCCGGTCTGTTGACCGATTGGACGCGGAAACTAGGGGATTGTTGCCAGAATTTGCTATGAAATGGTTTTACTGGGAGAGATATACTGCGTCGTTGCGATTCGATGCACCCAGGGTTTAGACAGGTTGTGCTTGTTGTACGGGGTTGAATCTCTATGTATGTGTTGGGGCGTGACTTGACTGGATGGGAGCGGCGGACGCCGATGCCCGGGCGGAGATGAGATTGCCCTTTCCATTATATCTGTGTATGCGTCGATGTCTATATGTGTATAGTCTTAAGTGTTCCCCCCTCCCATCTTCCCCTTTCCTCTTCTCTCTCTTTACTCCCCCTACCTTATTTTATTATCTCTTACTCCTCTTCTCTTCCCATTTTTTCTTTCTTTCTTTGGTACTACAACCATGAGACTACGGAAGCTGGTATCCCCCCTCCTTTTTTTTTTTTTGTGTGTGTCGTGATGGGATACACTCTCGGGATTTTGGTAATGTGGGGTTTCGACGCATAGAATTTTGGATTTGTTCAGTTCTCCTGTTTTGCAACTACATATGGATGGATGTCTTATGTGTACCGCCACTAAGTTGAATGCTACTATACCTTCTCGAAACCTGCATCCCTCCCCCCTTAGCACTTATTTCTGGTTGTATGTGACTAATTTGTTCT